>MJUU01018477.1:0-11705 GCA_002080025.1 Modiolus philippinarum | reverse complement strand
AAAACTGACGGTTTGATTCTAACCTACTTAACTGGAACATGCTACTTACTGACATTATTGTATACAATTGAAATTGTATTGGTGTGTGTGTGTGTGACATTCCATTAAGTGTCACTTTCCATCATTTTTGGCGAGGAACTTTTACATATTCATACATGTGAAAAATTAAATAAATTAATTATTTATACAGCATAGCATTTCCCAATGTAAATGATCAAGAATATTGACGCTACACACGGGAAGAATATATTGAAAATTTTCATATATTGTGTGGTCTTGTGAATGTTAATGAATGTTTTTACTGTTGTATTGCTGCAGCAAGGTAATTGGGTCCACGTTTTTCATCTTTGTGTGTGTGTGTGTGTGTGTGTGTGTGTGTGTGTGTGTGTGTGTTATTGTTCAGGTCCGTACTGATATTATGTCTTTCTTCCTTGGTTTTTCTGATGTTGCCATTGTCCTTGGATTCTCTGGTTTTCAGATGCTGGTATTGTCCTTGGATTGATAGTTCGGTTCTCACTTACTTCAGTGAAACATGGTGCTGACTGACATTATTGTATACAATTGAACATGTATTGGTGTGTGTGACATTCGCCGTCCCCGTTAGTCCCTTAGGGGATTCGCCAACCCAGTAGCCAGTACTTCGGTGCTGGCCCGAAAACCGCTTCTATTTGAAAATTTGAAATATATAAATTAAGAAAATTTTGTTAAACCTAAGGAGTATCTCCCTCTTGTATAGCTCTGTCCTCAGCTGATTTTGACTTTCCTATTTATATCCTATTGATAATTTGTTCTCTATAAGCTTTTACACATATTTCGGTTCATAGATTTCCAAATGTTTTGGTTTGATCTGCACTGATGAGACATAAGTTGTCGAAATGCGCATATGCAGAACCTAAATTGACAGTAACCTCGGTATTTTGTTATCCATTAAGTGTCACTTTCCATCATTTTTGGCGAGAAACTTTTGCATATTCATACATGTGAAAAATTAAATAAATTAATTTATACAGTATAGCATTTCCAAATGTAAATGATCAAGAATATTGACGCTACACACGGGAAGAATATATTGAAAATTTTTGTATATTGTGTGATCTTGTGGATGTTTTTAAGCAATATCCCTAAAACTGATTGGCCCTCTTATCAAATTTATTCCATTCATTTGTACATTAACGAAACACGCATCAAATTTATCACTTTTTGGAGAAATTTGAACATTTCCTTAATCTTTATATATAATGAGAAAATTGTGTATCATTAATTATCATCATTAGTTAATATTCATTTATTTACACTCAAAAAATACACCAAATACAACAAGAGATGTTTCATTTTTTGACGAAACGGGACGTAAATGTATGGGGACTACTTATTGCACAAACATTTGAGAAAGCGAAAGTGAATTTAAAAAAGGTCGAGCACTTAGAATCAATATATGTGTTGAAATTAAAATAATGATATAAGCGATGTGCCTTTTTTTTATCTTTTTCTGAATGTTTTGTTCAAGTTCCGCTTCATATGAATGCAAAACCATATCATTTGGGTGCATAACCTACAGGTCTACCAGATAATATACACAATTTTACTTACATTTGTATCATATAAGAATGTAAGATTAAAAGACACGTGTTGTAGAAATTACCATCTAAAGAAATATAATTCAATACAACTTTCGGTATAAAATTGTTTTAGTATAAATTGTAAGTTAAATTACATGATCTCTTAAATGGTCTCAGTAGCGTAATGATTACATTTTAACACCAGTCTGGAATTTAAAAGCATTTACAAAAGATATTGTAAAGCTTTATTCTGTTAATCACGATGAATTCTAAAGAGGAAGTTAATTTGACGTCTCTCTTGACTGTACATATACTGCCCTGCAACTCATGTTATCGATACTTAATTCTAAAGCATTTGACTTTATCTTTCCATGTTATTTTAAAAGGATGTCAATTTGACGTCTCTCTAAAAGTGCACTGCATGCTGTACATAAACTTCCATGTAACACAAGTAATACAAATTTATCGTCTTTCCCTCCGCTTATCTCAGCTTGCAGAGCCCTTCCACAAAAGCCATATCCGGTTGACCCGAACTTATCAAGAGGTTGACCTGGAGTTATCAAGGCAATTCTCCCAATGTTTGACAAGCAATATTTTTTTATCCGTTTCTCAACAAATAAATCTTAATTGGATAAAGAATCTATTTTACTTTCCGTTTTTAATTTTGTAAACAAATTACCGTCACCAATACACAAAAATAAAAACGAGACGTTCGAAAAAAAATACGGAAAGTAGGTCGCTGATAACTTCAGCAGAGCCATCATTTTGTTTACATTGTGACGTCTTGAAATTGCCTAGGAACTGGAAGACAAACAAAGAGAGGTTCTACAATGAAAAAAAACGACTTCACTTCGATTTGCTAACATGGTTTGTTAAAAAATTTCTAAATTTTATAACGTTAGCCAACAAAAAAATATTGTAAAGTCATTAAATAACTACAAAGCATTTCCCAATTTGTAAAAAATGAATAAACCTCATTTCCCGGGCAACCTTGGGAGAATTTGACACAAAACCCAATAAACTATAATTAGAAATAAGAAATAAAAGACGATAAACATGTTATCTGAATTTTGAAAGCTGGAATATTGTAAAATATCATCCCGCTCGGCAGAATATGAAGCTTGGGGCTCGTTCGCTGCGCTCACTCACCCCTGTGCTTCATATTCTGGCTCACAGAATGATATTTTACGATATACAGATGCCAAAATCCAGATAACACATACTTACATACTAAAGGTTTTGCATTTTATTTTCCATGAGATTTAAAAATTATGTGAATTTGACGTCACAACAGAAGTGCACTATGCATATAAGATGTCCTGTAGAACAAGTCATACAGACGAAAATGTCCCAGCTCTGTTGAGAACTGTAGTCCGACAAATTTTAAATATTGCGTGGGAGTGTTAAATGTCAATTTCCAATTCACTATAATATGATTTCATGTACTTAAAATTATTATTTCATAACAATGAACAAATGTAGGTAGAAAAATTAGAAAAGTGGTGGAAAGTGAAAAGAAATGATTGTCCCACTACACAGTACGGCCCTTAGCACCGATTTGAGCGGAATTCATTGTTAGATGTCGGGCAACGCTACATCCATGTTATATCATGTCGTCGATTCAGGATCATTAACAAACATAGGATAAGTGGCTAAGTGGTTTTATAATCGCTGTCATCCGCGCAGTCCCACAAAAAGACCAACAGAAGACAATCACAACAAATAAACAACCATAGGTCACCCATTCAGTCATTTATAAGAAAACAAGGCATAATAAAATTATAATATGTGAGCACAATATACAGGTGGTCAGGATAACATTTTGAAATTACAAAAAAAATGTAAAATGTCAAAATTTTAAAGTATGATAGTTGTTCAGATAAGAAATGTTCTGAAGATCAAGTACACCATAATTGAATGTGTAAAGAGCATATATTTATCGCACTGGAAAACTTTTTACCGACCCCTCACTGCAGGAGAAAATAACTCCAATCTTAAATAAGTAATGAATGGATATTGAGTAAGTGTATATCAGACAGTCTCTACAAATAAATGGTAAAAGTAAGCAATGAAACTATGTTTAATAAGACAGTCAGAGATCACTTTGCCTTATGAGAAAGTCTGTATAATTGGTGTTAGCTCTCGCGTAACGAATCAACTGTGAAACATACACCTCGTAGGCAGGTGAATTTTCGAATGTCGCTGACTTTTTCTCGTGTGTATTAATTCCATATCCTTTTACCACTAACAGGCATTTAAATGCAGAGCATTAACATAAGTAAATAACAACACAATATAAAACAAATATTTTATTATAAAAAATACAAATTTAAATGGATATCTAGTGCTTTTCTCTGTTACTATACAGTGTAATTTACATATGCTTCTTCCTTTTCACATCCATAAATTTTCGTGGGTGCCATTTTGTAAAACTCACTTTCTGTAACTTCACCATTTCCTATCAAAACACAAATCAATTAATCAATTACTTTCAAAATATTTTTCATTGAGAGATTAACGGAATTCCTGGCAATATATTCTTTTTTCAGAATGCAATTAATAAAATTTCAGTATTTGGAATAACAGGCTACTTTTCAGAAAATATAATTTACATTCTGTATAAAAGTTGTTACAAATGCCTATAGTCCATAGATATTTTAATAATATTGAAATAGCCTCAGTTGAATATTGGATTGAAAGGGGGTTAATTTATAGGTTCTTCATCAAAGTGCTTAATCTAGATTTTCATTTCAAAAGACCACATGTGTTTTATAACACTTAAGTAAGTCATGTTTATTTAAAGCAAACCAATGACGAAATAATTATGATAAAAATACAACTGCAAACAAGTGAACAAGCTGTGAAGACAAATTGGATTTTTTGATTCCCCGAAACATTACATACGATAAATCGGAGGGAAATAAGTGCCAATGGGAAGCATAAAATATGAATTGTTGGTACAGCCAATAAACAAATATGTTATTTTACCGAATTCAACATTGGTAATTAACACTATTTTAGGGAAAAAATAATGAAATATGAACAACAGCGATTTGTTATCATCCATGAATAATTTATTGTATAATATGACTTGCGGTAAAACAAAAATGACCTATACAATACATCGTTAAACGAATGCTGAAGTAAAAAGGGGGAAAGTAAGACAAACCAAATGAACAAGAAAAGCAACTAAAGCACTAGCACTTTAAACCTTCTTTAATAACTGTAGGTCTCATCAGGTACTCCGGAAAGGTAGACTGAATAAAAAGCAGAAAACATCTACAATGGCTGTGAATCACAATGAAATGTCATAATCTAATCCAAGATCGGCTCAAAGAGAAACACGCCAAAGTTTGTGGTTTTGGAAGAGAACTATTACTAATAAAACGGCCATTGAGACATTTAAGTTCAATTGGGATAAAAATTGTGGACATCTTCAAAGTGTCTACCCTTAATTGTTTTAAAGAAAACATGTGAAATATTTTACGATTTTCCGATGTATTACTGTATGTAGATATTTGTATACATTTTATCAAAAATTGTGCATTTAGGTGTCTCAGTAGTATTATTCCGCAATCTTTGTTTTATACTTGTTCATTTAGGTTTCATGCGTTAAGAAATTTAACAAAATAGTTAGTTAAATTGTAAAGAAAGTTCCAAAGTATTTAAAATATTTCCTTATCTCTTTCACAACATTTCCATTACCAAAAAGTGAATCAAAACAAATGATCTTTAAATCAGTTGCTGGATTTACGGAAATACAAAAATTATTTAAGGGAGATAACTTTGATAAAAGAATCTAACATAGATATCACTAGAGAAATTAACAAACATTTCGCAATTTTTCCTTTTCATTTTAACGGAGACCCCTAATTTTTACTTTTCATATGTAAACTATTTAAGAATTTCAAAACACATGCAAAGTATGAACGAAATCTATAATAGACTATTCAAGCTATATTCTCATATATTCATTTTCGCTATCATTTCAAATCATGTAAAATCCTGACATTTTCAATTTCAGTTTTTTTTGTTTTTTTTTTTTTTTTTTTTTTTTTTTTTTTTNTTATATTCCCATTGAATGCTTTTAATAGAAGAAACTACTTTATAAAACATTGCCTTAATCGCTTCGTTTTTTAAAAGGTTTGAAGCTGTGCTACTCACCTGACATATCGAGCTGATTAAACAAGCGTGCTGCATCACTAGGAGTACCAACAAATACTTTCATCATCTCTCTCATTGTTATAAATTTGTCATCTTTGTTATTCTTGTAGACATCAAAATCACATGGATTCACATATACAACAACTTTAAATCGTTCTTCACTCTGTAAAAATAACATCAAAATCACACGGATTCACATATACAACAACTTTAAATCGTTCTTCACTCTGTAAAAATAACATCAAAATCACAAGGATTCACATATACAACAACTTTAAATCTCTCCTCATTCTGTAAAAATAACATCAAAATCACACGGATTCACATATACAACAACTTTAAATCTCTCCTCATTCTGTAAAAATAACATCAAAATCACAAGGATTCACATATACAACAACTTTAAATCTCTCCTCATTCTGTAAAAATAACATCAAAATCACATGGATTCACATATATAACAACTTTAAATCGCTCTTCATTCTGTAAAAGTAACATCAAAATCACAAGGATTCACATATACAACAACTTTAAATCGTTCTTCATTCTGTAAAAGTAACATCAAAATCACAAGGATTCACATATACAACAACTTTAAATCTCTCCTCATTCTGTAAAAATAACATCAAAATCACATGGATTCACATATACAACAACTTTAAATGTTCCTCATTCTGTAAAAGTAACATCAATGGTCGAGAAAATTGTTCATGAAATAAAAGGGACAACAGGAAATATAACAGCTTGATTAATTACAAGTAATTGGTTGCTTAGTTATATGGCATCACAAACATTCTTGGGGATTAAGAGAGATGTTGACACAATGTTCAATTGTGTAGAGTGAAATGGTCCATACTATTGAAAGCTAATCACACCTGTATTTCTATTCAGATGTATTTATACTCCTCATTTCCGGTATCATAAAGCTTCTTTTACCAATTATTGACCAAGGCAATGCCAGTATAAATATGAATAGATAGAATAAATGGATCTCTTCTGACACTGACCTAACGTTTGATAAGCAAAAACTACATGTAGTTTATCCAACTTATAGTGTACGCTGACCCCTAGATGCTTTGTTTTGGGTCGTTTTAACCTGGATATGGGATATGTTGTCTCCTTGACATTTACACCCATTTCCTTTCTTTTTCATATTTGATAGTTTCTGGTTTTAGTCAAAATTTTGTATTTTGTCATAGTTTGAAGGTAAAATAATAATCTAATAAAGCATTTTGTTTTTAATTTAAGTTACTATGTCTTTTACGCTCTGATATCGTTCAGAAATATATGGTGAATAAAAGGATATGGAGTAAATGCACATGAGACAAAGTCTCTACAAATACATGGTAAAAAACAAGCAAAGGAACAACGCTTTTATTGTTGTTCTTCATCTTGAAGTCACCACGACGCCTTCAACAATGAGCTTTGCTCATACCTCATAGTAAGTTCAAGACGGCCCCTAGCACCGGTTTAAGCGGAATTCTTTGCTAATTGTCGAGCAACGCTACATCCATGTCTTTCTTGGTCATGGGTGCGGGATTGTCAACAAACATCAATTAAACTGGCAAAGTGCTCTTACAATCACTGCCATCCTTTGCCCGACAAAAGCACTAGTGTCTTAAGCTAGTGGACAACTACAACATATAGACAAACACAGGGCACTCATCAAGTCGAATGTAAGAAAACTTGGCGTTATAAAATAGTGAGCTGTGGGCACTTAAAGCAGGTGGTCTGGATTACATTTCGAAAATTACAAAAATAATTGCCAAAATTTGAAAGTATCAATAGTATATCCATATGAGAAAAGTACACCATAACTGAAAAATATAGAGATATATATAGATATATATTTATCATTGATATTTTACCAGGTCTGTAGATCTCCTGAAACGCCATTTGAATCCTATTCCAGCTCCTCTGTTTCCACGGTTATCACCAAACACTGAACCTCCAAACTCAAAATTTTTACGTCTATGTGAAATTCCTAAACTTCCTCCCCTGTGTCCTCTTGATGTTCCAAATGCGCTCCCATCAAACCCCCATTTACCACGTTGATGAGATATTCCTAAATCTACACGTGTTCCGGTGTGTTTATTCCTTGTTATATCTCCTGTTATTGTTGTGCTTTTCTTCTTCTGGGCAGATACAAACCCAATTACTAGGATCATGAATGCGATGAGATAAAATTGTCCGGCTCCCTGTGAATAAAGCGTCGAGTGAGTATTATATTTTCAATTAAGACTGTTCGTGGTAAACAATATTTTTATTCAGATGATGTCTGCAGGCTTCTTTTATAAGTTGCGAAAATGTTTGTTAGATTAAAGGTTTTAGTGTTTAAAATTCGTAAGCGATTAGTCTGAAAATAAAATATTAGTTCTATTTTGAATGCAAATTTGAAGTTAAAAAATTTTGTTGAAAATAATATCTAATATTAAAGTAACTGATAAAAAGCAAGGGATATCTCCCGCGTCCAAATTATATCATGACATTATTATTAAACACTAAAGTTTGTACATTTTTTGGAAGAAACTTAACGTGTTATTCTTTCGTGTTCATGTTTTTTCCTCTTTATTGGTATTCAGTTATGTAATGAAACTTTTAAATAATCGACTTACCATGATTTTTGAATGATTAAAAAGGTTACATATTATAGTTCTTGTTGAAGAATTTGTGTCTTATATACATCTGAAAAGTGGAAAAAACACAACAGATATGGAATTTCCATTTCAAACTACTGTGTCGTCGGTAAACCACATAGAAGTGGCAGGGATGGAATAACCAATATCCGCATTGTTTTAAAAGAGATACATTTGAAGACGAATTTTATATATGTCAAACTGACAAACAAATGATGTTTTGTATTCAGGTAATTGTGTTCGACATGTATTAGCATACTAATCCTTAGATTGTGTCACACATGAGAAAATACACTGTATAATATTTTCAGTACATTTTCATTTTTTTGTGAAATTGGTTTATTGTTGATATATTAAATTAACGTCATAGTTGTCACAATAATAATATTTGGAAATTTGTAAACCACATTCAATTTAGAGGTACACTGTTTATCCTCTATGCTGACATTGTGTTTAACATTCGCAAATATTCAATAATTCTACAATTTTAGTTACAAAACATCTTTTGTTTTTTTGCTTTTTGTCTTTTGAGAGTCTTATGGTACATTTAGTCTGGCAGAGTGTCTAGCGCGTTTGAAATTTGATAAAAAGGTTAAGAGATATATGTATTCGTGACGAATTAGGTGAAACCTTATTCTGTTTGAAAAAAATCACAAGATACTCATATGTTATTTTTAATATGTTCATCTTTAAAAGATTTTGTCATGAATCAGCACGATTCAATTCAAGACCCTTTCCTACCGAACTGCAAAAAAAGTTTTTTTTTTATTTTTTTTTTTTTGGGGGGGGGGGGGGAGTAGATAAAGGCCTTGGTTTCTCACAATCATAGCGATATAATTATCTGAAGGATGAGGTTTGTTAATTGCTCAAATCGCCCTTGTAATTTGTATTTTTTTCACATTCCTATTCAATCCTTTCAAATTTGAATGTAAATATTCTTCAAACCCTAATATTCTTATTTGACAATGCAATCTACGAACATTTTGGGAATATCCTAAACATAATTGGAATTTTTTTAAAGTATATCTAAATAACGAACTTACTGAGAATTTGGTTTCTGCATCTGCGCATTTCGACAACTTATGTCTCGTCAGTGCAAATAAAATCTAAACGTTTGGAAGTCCATTACCCAAAAATGTTTAAAAACTGATAGAGAACAAATAACCAATATGATCTAAATATAAAGCCAAAATCAGCTAAGGACAAAATCAACAAAATTTACAATGGAGATCTTTTTTTTTTTGTTCGCATGTCTATTATACTATATTGAAACGGGAAAGAAAGGGGAATTGTGGGTGGCTTTTGCTAGTGCCGGTACCAATTCCCGCAGTCCCCCAGTCCCAATTGTTGTTTACATTGGTCTTTAGTTTATAATCTGTTGTTTTTCTATAACCGTCGCCACGACATCATAGATAGATATGAAATGTCAGTGTCACAAATAAAAACTGACATTTTCAGCTAGATTCGCGTCCTCCCGGATTTGACATTACCGGTTTTGACTTTACCCTGGATTGACCCCCTGACAGTGTGACGGGTGCTGTGCACAGAGCAGGACATGCTTATCCTTCCGGAGCACCTGATGTCACTCTTGTTTATTGAGAGTTCACACTGTTAGTGCTTTAGGTTTTTGTGTTGTATATGTAATGTTCGTGTGTTTTGTGGGCATGTGGTGTCTTTGGTCTTCCGTCTTTTGGTGTTCTTGCTTTTGCCTTGTCTCTGGACTTTGAATTGTGTAATCTTGGGCTTTGTTCCTTCGGTATTCTACTGTCGTTTTCTTGTACAGTTCCGTTGTATATTGTGGTATGTGACTGTGTTTTTCCTCTCTTTTTTCCAGAAGCGTTTTCTAACGTTTTGAAATAATGTTTTAGATCTAAGTCTTGAAATTCTCAAGTATGCTTATAGTAATAATTTTATTTCCGATTTCATTCTTTTCCATTGTGTAAAGATATCATTATTTATTAGTAAACAAAACAATGTGTATGTAACCGAAAAATATTTACAAAAATTTCACGAATACCACATAGTACGAGAAAAGAGGGCCAATTCATGACAGAAGAAAAATTATCACAATCAATTAAGACGTCTACCACGCAAAAATAAACCCATGCAGTATCTGATTTTTTTTAAATTTTTTCAAATGGTCGTTTGAATACTCAACGAAACAGTTTTTATCTATCTTAATAAAGACACTTAGGCATGTTTCAGCGAAAGATTATAGAGTTACACCTGTAATAAGTATTTAGGAAGTACATCTGGTCAATAAACGTTGGTCTGACAAATTTATGCATCAAATATTAAATACCCACAATTATTTTGAGAGATAAGGGTAAAGAATTAAATTCTAGAGACAAAATTCTAGCTGATATTAGCTAAGTTGGTTCTTTGGCTTTTTATATACCGATTAGCGATAATTTAGAGACATGATACTTTCGTGTTTTTTTAGGTTTGTCCACTTTACAAAATGAAGAGTATTGACGAAGATTACGAAAATTAAAAAAAAACTTTACACTATATACATAAACACAAACCGTCAACATTGTAATTTAATTTATTTCTAATGTTACTCCTTGAAACACGTGAACAGCATAACGAAATTTACTTTTTATAAAGAAAATTAAAAAAAAAACAACTTTACACTTTATACATAAACACAAACCGTCAACATTGTAATTTAATTTATTTCTAATGTTACTCCTTGAAACACGTGAACAGCATAACGAAATTTACTGTTTGTAACGAAAATTTTTAAAAAACAAGTTTACACTTTATACATAAACACAAACCGTCAACATTGTAATTTAATTTATTTCTAATGTTACTCCTTGAAACATGTGAACAGCATAACGAAATTTACTGTTTATAACGAAAATTTAAAAAAAAAACAACTTTAAACTTTATACATAAACACAAACCGTCAACATTGTAATTTAATTTATTTCTAATGTTACTCCTTGAAACACGTGAACAGCATAACGAAATTTACTGTTTATAACGAAAATTAAAAAAAAAAACAACTTTACACCTTATACATAAACACAAACCGTCAACATTGTAATTTAATTTATTTCTAATGTTACTCCTTGAAACACGTGAACAGCATAACGAAATTTACTGTTTATAACGAAAATTAAAAAAAAACAACTTTACACCTTATACATAAACACAAACCGTCAACATTGTAATTTAATTTATTTCTAATGTTACTCCTTGAAACACGTGAACAGCATAACGAAATTTACTGTTTATAACGAAAATTAAAAAAAAAACAACTTTACACTTTATACATAAACACAAACCGTCAACATTGTAATTTAATTTATTTCTAATCTTACTCCTTGAAACACGT
>MJUU01018474.1:66120-89124 GCA_002080025.1 Modiolus philippinarum | reverse complement strand
TCTGCAGGGGCAATGACGTAATTTTCATGGAGGTTGGACAGAGTTCTTTCTACAAGGGGATCTTCAAATATACTGGAATTTCTTGATTTCATAGCTGTTTTTAGGCGCCGGATGCGATTTACAATTAATGACTTTATGGACCTGATCCAGTCGGACAATGTCTCAACGTCCTCTTTCTCTTTCTTTGCCCACTTCCTAGCATAGTCTTCAACTGCATCCATCAAAATCTTAAAGTTGTACTTCCAGTTGATGTGCTGGGGCTCACGAAATTTGGGACCTTTTGAGAAGATATCTCGTAGTTTGAGGTTGTCTACGATATCTAGGTCACCAGTTATAACGTGTCCAGCCGGACTATAATTGAATGGGGAAGAGGAGCAAGCACAATCAGGTGGTTTGGCTTTAAAGTCATCAATTTGGAAGTCACGCAATACCCGTTTGTAATTGAAAATGGAAGTTGCAATTGGTTTAGTGTAGGAATATGAGATAAGTGGAACTGATTGATCATTAAAATAAGGAGGAATGTTTGATGTCACTGTTTTGCTATGTAGAATGTTAGCAAGATTTATAGCGTCCAAGCCTTTATTGGCGAATTGAATTTTGATAAATGTCCGGTTATCAGGTTTGTTGGCGGATGTAGTGACAGGCTTGAACAGTCTGTGGTTAGATATATCCAAAACAATTGCTGTTAATTTGTATTCTAGGGAATGGCTATCAGTTACGGATGATGCTAAACGTGTTTTGTAGAAGGAATGTAGTTTTGAAAGTGGCAAGGAATACAGTTTGGTACGAATGTGATGAATACCTAGAGGAATGGTCATGAACGGAAGAAGACCATTAATTGAAATGTCATGTAGACTTGGGGCAGCATAGTGCCTATGTCCATGACTACGTGGTCTGCGTTGGCTTCCATTCAATATATTCATCACATTCACCGAACTGCATCCTGGACTTGACAGATTGCCTACACTTTTTATATTGTCGTTGCAACCGTAGGGTATTGCGGTCCCCAATTCTCTGATCCAGTATTCCTCTCTTTGTAGACGGTAAGGTGTACTAAGTGTAGGATTATTTGTTTTATGATATATTTTCTCGATAATCCTGACTTTCATGTTTACAATGGAGTGGTCAGGTTGGTTGAAATGTGCGTAAACATGTCGGGAAAAACATATGTTTAATTCAATGTCAATGTCAAAATCATTCATTTCAGTTTTCAAAGTATCATAGAAATGTACTTTATTATATTTGCAAGCACTACTTCCTGGTCACATATTTATGTAGAGTGGTGTCCGTAACAAAATTAACGCTACTATTGAAAAAATATCGATTTTTGGAAAATTGATAATAGGAACGTGCATGAAATTTCACATATTTATTCCCGACATTTGTATAAGTTATTCTATGGAACTTGAGACTTCATTTTTTTTGCTGTACTTTATTTAAGCAATAACAGTACATTATTTGAATACCCGAGGGCGTCAATCGTAGATTTGACGGTCAAAATGCAGTTTATAGGCGACGCGTAGAGGAGCCTGTAAACGAATATTTTTACCGTCAAATCAAGATTGACGATCTGGGGTATTCAAATAATGTACTGTTATTGCAATTCTAATGCAAATAACTAAATACCGAAGTTACTGTGAATTTTGATTCTGCATATGCGCATTTACATTTGCATGTTCTATTTTTAACTCGTGAATTTGTAACAATATTAGGAACCAGAATAAACAAGGAACCTACTTTACACACTGGGTGTGTAGATGGTGGAATTGACGGTCAGTTTTGACCAATCAAAACCTTCGTTATATAAATGTTGCATTAGAATTCTATTTGTACCCTTTTCGGTGGGGTTGAGTTGCTAGTATCGTGTCGCCGCCACGGAGGGTTGAGTTTTGGTCCAATGTTAATTAAGCGCACCTCACGTGGGACGACGGCACATCAAATATTGTGAAATGAATGGCCTTAGGATTCTAACCCTAATCTCCTTCAAGTTTGGAATGGCCTATGATTTATTCAGAATTCCATAAATAAACATAAGTTTATTATTATTTTTACCATAATTCAATCTGTATAACAACAACTATATAGAGATTACTTAATTATATATCTCATTAGATCAACAACATACTCATTTATGTAAAAGTACAAATTTCCAGGGCAAGTACACTCAATGCATATGATATTAAAGAAGTCTCTGAAATTAATACGGACAAATCAAATGAAATGCGAATCTCTATAATTTATGTACAACGATTCTAATGTATAAACCTATATAACCATTGCACCTAAACCTAAACTGTCTGCACCCGAACCTAAAACGCGACAGCACCTGAACCGGAACCACTCTTCACCGGACAACCGTTACACCTGAACCTGAACCGTGTTTGCACCAAAACTGCCGTTGCACCCGCATCTTGGTGCAAAAGTCACGATCTCATATTTTAGACCGACCATTTAACTTGAAGGGGGGGGGGGGCTATGGTTTTTTTCTTAAAAAAATATTTTGGATCTGATTTTATGTAAAAAAAATATTTTGGCTGCCAAAATGATGAAAAAAAAATTTCTGAATGAGGCTTTCTGCCCAAAAAAATAATGTTAATTTTGAAAAAAAATATTTTGTTGATACGCGTGCAAAAAATAAATAATTTGTCCAGAAAAAAAAAAACCATAACCCCCCCCTCAGGTTAAATGGTCGGTCCCTTAGAGATAACCAGATAGTCGTTCAACTATATTTTTATATTTATAAAGGTTATGTCAACTCTATTTCAAAACCCTTATAATATGTACAAATAAATAAAAAGGAATCATCATGGTACAAACGGGTGAAGTTAGTCTACACGAAGGTGCGACGGCACAACTATAAAATAACGCTAGGAGTAGTGTAGGATGAATATATAATTTTCTACAATAGTTTCATCTTATAAAATAAAACCGATTGCCGATTAACTTAATAAAATATCTGAACCGCGAGAGTCTTTGATATTCCAACAACCGACAGCACCTGAGTTTATGGTGCTGGTTCAACTTTAGGTAGCACTGAGCACTAGCGATCAAACTATATAAAATATGTAAATTCGCGGTAACTAGACGTTAAAACACTTTATTATATAGGTTGCGGTGAAAGATTGAAATTTCTCAGTGAATTAAAAGTGATAATTAACTGTGAAATTATTTTCCATAATTTCACTCTAGGAAGTGACGTCACAATAGACGTTGTCAACGTTGTTGTTAAGTAAACGTCTCAGCGGATTAACATCGAAAACGTAGTTCATACAATGAATCTCAAAATAAACCACTAAATTTAGGAGAAGAAGATCTATATAATAAAAACAATAACTAATCCTAGATTCTGATTATCGAAAATATTCAACTCATGATCGAAGAACGCTGTAATTCACTCATGCGCTGCGCGCATTCGTGAATTACTGCGTTATTCGTTGAATATTTTGCGATAATCAGAATCTCGGATTAGTTATAGTATAAAGAATAAATTAATTACCATCACGTCTTGTAAATTTAACTGTGCTTGAGACATATTTTTAAGCTTTAGTTCACGAAATAACTGAGACAGTAATAAAAACTGTGTTTGCTCTGGGACAGAGATCAACAGAGTGGCGGTGTATGACGTCATCAAACGCTTACGACGGGAGATCTTACTGGCCAATCAGAAACGTTCAAAGTCATACTTCCGGTGCATGTACTTGATGGAAGTGAAAGTAAATAAACGTTGTGTATTGCCCTGGAATTATAACAAATAGACATGTTTATAATAATAAAACAATAAAATAGGTAAGTCACATACATTATACAATATCTGCCCTATAATTAACCCTTGAACTTGTAAAAATAACGTGAATACACGTGATGAAACCGGCACAACGGGACAATGTTTTTTTGATAACCGGCTTGATACGACGTAATGAAAAGTGAACTATTACCAGGGATGGGATAATTGTAATGTGTAATTGTAATTAATTGTAATTAATTACAAATTTTGATGTAATTGGAAGTAATGTGTAATTGACAAAAATTTGAATTACATGTAATTGTAATTTAATTAATTACTTATCAAAAAAGGGTTGTAATTTCAATTATTCAATTACATATACATGCTAAAAGAGAGTGGATGGCTACCTCCTATTCAAGAAAGTTCAGATAGTTTCTTTACACAAAATATTATTATGAGTCTATGACTTGGTATTTTTAATATACAAGAATAGGCACTTTTATCTCTCTTGTTTTCAAATGTGAACATTGTGCAAATTAGTGTTTCCTCTGGTGCATTTTTTCGTTTTTTATATGTTTTAATAGAGCAACTATTGATATTAAATTAATTGAAATATAAATTAAATTTAAAATTATTGTTGTATAGACAGTTAATAATATGTTGATTGAATTTTATTATAAATGCCTATAGCAAGATGGCTTCTAATCAGTTGTTTGTCATATTTACTTTTGTTTCAGTGATAAACAAGACTTGATTAGTGTCTAATTTGACATGATTAGTGCCTTTAGGCATTATAATCAACCTTTTAAATACATGTACAAATTCTCAAATTTTAATGATTTTTAACATTATTTTATATAAACTATTTACTATCTGTCATCAATGTACCAATGAAACAGTATTTTTGTTAAAATATTATTATACTCAAAATAAAAAAAAAATCTTTAATGACATGAAAATTATTTTAAATTTCAATTTATTTTATTCTTGTTAATATGTCATTTTGATATACAGGTAAATATTAAATACAAGTTAGAAACAGACTTTAATTGTTAAAACAACACAGCCCACTATGTTTATTTTTGCCTCTAATTAAAAGTGGGCAAACCAGGATGACACCTTTCTGATTAAATGAATGTTCTGTTGATGTGTTTAAAATGTCTGCTGAGCTTTCATAAATATTTTACTCGCACATTCAAGTAATAGTTATATATGAGAGTTAGATACATGCCAGCTGCCTGCAAATTAAGGGAATTCAACATAACTCCAAATTTTACCAAGTTAACTTGCCAGTCAGTTAATAACCACCACACAGTAAAGAGAATCGATAAACTTTTGAGTCTGATATGTTTAGGCTAGAGAACAATACATTTGGACATTTGATGTAGATAAAGTTTATCAGTATTCATAATGGTCAATTTTTTTGGTAGTTTATTAATTTTGCAATAATAGGTATGAAATGCTTTCCTTCATGGCTCTTAGAGTCCTTTTCATTTGATAGCATGATAAATAACTTTTGAAAATAAATAATAAAAACAAAATGTTGGCTTCAGATGTAATTTGTAATTTAATTAATTACATTTGCAAAGTAATTGTAACTTAATTAATTACATTCCAAAATCCTTGTAATTGTAATTGTAATTTAATTGAGCATTTTGGGAAAGTTATTGTAATTTAATTAATTACTTTTCAATGTAATTGACCCCATCCCTGACTATTACTGATGCCAAAGTTATTATATAAAGTGCAAATGCATATTGGGCTTGTCTAAGAACTATTCAGTTGCCAATTTCCAGCTGATAATACGTTAAAATGGGATTTAAACCAGTTGTGATTGGAAAAGTAAACAACAACAAATTTGCATATTATGACTTCCGCTCAAAAGTGAAAGTAGCGTCACTGTGACTTTATCAAATAAATAATCATACTATTTACATCAACAACAAGATAACAAGGTGGAAATATGTTAACAACGACTTTATCTGAGCTGATACAACATGGGGGCAGCCAGCATAACACTGCCCCCCCCCCCCCTTTACAGGAATTGGTCCCCAATTTGGGAAGACAGGTAAGATTTAATTTATATTCTTTAAATTAAACATGTAAAAATATCTTGACCTTTTTATGATAAAATGTGATCTTACTTTCATGAAAGTTAAAAAATTATTTATCGTAAACATGGAACTTTTATTGTATGAAAATTTATTGTAAAATTTGTACTTATATGATTTATGAATTAAAAAATATAAGAAACCATGAGCTACTAACAGAAATTTCTGTTAAAAGTAATATATATATATATATATATATATAACATGTAACGTCATTCGATATGAGACTTTTTTTTTAAATGTACAATCATGATAAAAAGAAATGTCACTGTCCATACTATATATCAATGTCCATAAAGAAGATGCACACAGTTTATTGAATGTTCACATGTTCACAATGTTGTAGGTTCTGACGGTGAATGTAACAGAAGTTGTGGAATTCGAAAATTGATCGGAAAACAGTGTCCAAAAGTTGGAAGAGAAGTTCATATAGTAAGATTACGTAAGTATTGCGGAAATTTATGCACTAGGCTCGAATGTAGCCTCACTCATGATGGCAATCCTACGTTCAATCTTCTCCTGGAGCCCTCTAATTCCAAAATGTTCAGTCTCAGCACGGATATCGTACAGGTACCTGAGTTCTCTCGGCAGAGAATGAGCACTCCAGCTGTTCCCCAGTCGCAGGTAGTTCAGCAGATGACGGAAGTGAGCTGGATCCGTGTCCAAAAAATACACGGGGGAGTTGTGCACATCCACTCTCAAGGGTTTCATGATGGAACCAGGTTTAACCGTTGAGCAGAGAAGAGACCCTGGATCAGCTGTAAGTGTAGCAGTGGATGTGGTGAACCGAGTGCCACCAACATCCAGCACAACTCTCCCGCGCTGACAATCAGACCAGGAAGCCAGCTTCACATCCATCCTCAACTCCTCTGACCTGGTGGGAACTACCTGGACAGCAGGGGAACACACTGGTCCAGAACTCACTAGATGCGGGTTGAGACGCTCAAAGGCGGACACAGGTTGTGGTGGCGCAGGTAGTGGCATCTCAGAAATTACGGTGATGTTATCAATAGTCTCATGCTGATCCACGATAATGCTGATTTGATTCACTTATTTATTCTACTCTCCAGTTCTCCTTCCTCTTTCCCATCTGTAGATGTAGCTAAACTACCCACGGTAGAAACATCCTCCTTAGTGACTTTACTACATACAACTGGGGCCTTTCTACACATAGCCTCTGCGAAGGTAGGAGGTGGTGGTGGTGCTACCTTAGCTACAGGTGATGTGACCACTGCTGGCGCCAGTGCAGCAGACACAACACTGTGGCTCCTCCTGGCCTTCTTCCATTTCTTCTTAGAACTAGTAGACACACTCCTAGCCCTCTTTGGTGCGGGACGGGGAGCCAACTTCTCCAGGATTGTAGAGTTCATGGACTTCTTAAAATCCTCATATGCCACCTCCACTTCAGTACCATGGTTTCCTGTGAGTCTCTCCACTAACGTGGCATGGTCACCATTTAGATATCTACATCCAGTATGTTCTTGGTTCATCCTCCCATGAAGTTTTGAACAGCCGTGGCATTTAAATCCATAGCCAGAGTGCTGCTCCAACACACGTCTTACTATCACTGACTTCCTGGGACTAGCAAAGTCATCTCCACACAGTGAGCAGTAGTAATTTGTGATCTACAACGATAAAAGTTCAAAATATTTAGAGTTTATTTCGAACTTTAATATTTCAACTATTTTATTCATTAATATCATATCATATTTTTCAGAACTTGACTGTATGCCATCCTACTCTCTAAGTTATGCAATCCACGAGAGTGTTCTCTACAGTGGATGCCTCTATAACTTTGATTTGAATACATCAAAATCAGTGATCAGGAATGACACCAGTAAGTTTATCAAATCAACATTCAACAATTAGTATATTTATGTAATATATACATACCAATAAATAGGACAACAATAATATATACATGTGTGTATGATAAAAGATAATATATATCTATTTTCAACTACTGCAATATTTCTTCAGCGTAACCCAAACAAAAAAAAAGTGCGGAATAACTCACACAAATAACTCGTAAAGGAATCTAACAAGTTTGTTACAATTTTTATGTGGCAAATTTCGTATGCAAATGAGCTAATAACTCACTAATTATAATAAAAGAATAAATCATTAATAAATTGTTTAAATAAACCATAATGAACTTGTTCTTGGAATCCAGAAAAAACTGTTAATAACTCATGCCTAAATTGTTTTGAAGATTCATTTCATACCAATATTGTTTCTAATAAATTGCACACAACTTGTTAAAGGCAAATAGATCATAATAAAGTTGTTATGAATAAATTGTAAGTAACTCAAAAACTGTATGAAATAAATCATAAATAACTCGTAAATAACTCTAAAATAACTCCAATGAAATAAAAAGTGTGCTATTATCACAATAATTTGAAATATAGGTCACTTCCTAATTTCTAACGTACACACGTACATTAATTACATACCAAAATTCAATTTATTTCTAGTTATTATTTTCCCGTTTCCATTACTAATTTTGCAGTATTTTGTTATGTTCTCTAAATTGCTTTGAAAGTATCCACATAAATATATTTACATATATAATGAAGATATTTATCGGGTGATGCTTCAAATATATTTGAAATTGGTCAAAATATAACTTGATTATATAAACAAATTAATCATGTCAATTTAATTTATAAATAAAAAAAATGATTTATTTCAATTTTGTGGAAAAAGCATTATCATAACCTCACCCATCATCACTATACCATGCATGCAGGCCCTTTCTGAAAACATACTCAATTTAAGGAATTTATTAGGGGCATTATACTACTTTAAACATGCCATATTAGTTTAATGATATATTTTCTTCGAAAACTGTTTGTCTTAAGTATAAATACCTTATTTTGTTTCTTTTTCTATTTACTTGCAGATCCACTCACTCTCCCCTCTGAGATTTTTTCAAAACTGACAACTTCTGGTGTGCGCATGAATGTTTTAGGTCACATGTTTCTTGTTTTCTTGTGTATTAGTTATAAATTGTATACAAATTATTTCTCAGAATTTTAGTGTAAATTGAGTTATAATAACTCGTAACAAAATTGAAATTGGTGTTTTTAAAGACAATAAATTGTATCAAACTTGTAGTGGTTTGATTATAAAGTAAATAAATCGTATTAAACTTGTAAAACTTTTGTGACAAAGACAATAAATTGCAAATAACTTGTTTTTATGCATGAAATTGTCTTAATAAACTGCGTGCAACTCACAATCCCTTAAATAACTTGTACTAAACTTGTATAGCTTTAATAACTCATTTCACAACTCATATGATCAGTTTAAGAGTTATTCAATAAATTGTAAATAAATCAGTACAATAACTCGTGTATATACAAGTTAAGTATGAGTTTGATATGATTTTAGTACGATTTATTTAAAAATATTTTTGTTTGGGAAGCTTTCATTTTGTCGTGGTGAACTACCTTTGGTTTGGCTTTAGAGTTTGCCTGAATGCGATAAATACAGTCATTTAATTTATGAATTACAACATATGGGCCTGTCCATTCAGGTTGCAGTTTTCTACTCAATCCTCGTTTCGAAATTGGATTATGAAGCCAAACATGTGAGCCAATTTCATACTCTTTATGAACAATTTTGTGATCACAATATTTCTTCATTGTTTGGCCAGTCAACTTTAATTTATCTCTGGCAAATTCATGAACATATTTCAGACATTTTTCTAGATCATATGCATATTGTGTACTCATAATGCTTTCTTCTTTTTCAGGGACCCCAAGAGCTAAATCTACAGGAAGGGTTATTTCACGACCAAACATTATTCTACTGGGACTGACGCCAGTCGATTCATGAATGGAGGAGCGATATGCCATCATCAACAGAGGCAGCCACTCATCCCAATTTTTATGATTTTTATCTATAAAAGACTTTATCATCTCTTTTATTGTTTTCATCATTCGCTCCACCATACCATCAGATTGGGGCCTATTGGTGGTTGTTCGGGTTTAATCTGTCCCGAGTAATTTACATACTTCAGTAAAAAGTTTAGACTCAAAATTGGAGCCCTTATCACTATGAATTTGTCTAGGTACACCAAAAAGTGCAATTACATGGTCAACTAATATTTTGGCTATTGTTGAAGCCTCTTGATCTTTAATGCCAAATGCCCGAGTCCACTTGGTAAAATAATCGGCTACAACTACTATGTACTTGTTCCCTTTATTAGATTTGGGTAATGGGCCTGTTACATCGATAGCAAGACGTTTCATGGGAACACCAACTGAGTAAAGTTTTAAAGGAGCTCTGGGTTTTTTCCCAGGGACTTTCTTAGATCCACATACCGTACAATTTCGTAACCAATTTTCAACATCGCGCCGCAACCCATACCAGAAATATCTATCACGAACTTTGGCCAAAGTCTTTTTAATGCCAAGATGGCCACTGGTTGGTGCATTGTGAAGTGATTTTAGAGCTAAAGCTCTCAACTTTTCTGGTAAAACTATTTTCCAATTGATCTTATCCCCAATATCATTTTCCCATTTGAGGAACAAAATTTCATCTTTAATTTCAAGAGAATCCCATTTGGACCAGTAATGTTTCAATTCAGTACATTCCCTAGAAACATCTTCCCACTTTGGTCTATTACCAATGAGAAATCAATCAATCAATTTCTTTATAATAGGATCATGTCTTTGTTCAACTGATATAGATATTTCTTGATCAAAATTATCTAACCCCTTTTCTAAAGTATGTGAGTCAGCCCCCCTTTTTACTTTGAGAGCGTGTCACTGCACAAACACTAAAATCAACATTCTGAGAGGTGCCAGATGAGTTTTCATGAATTTGTTCATTGCCATTATTATATCTATCTTCAGCCCTTTGACAATATTTACAGCCCATTTCACAACAGGGTCTACGTGAAAGTGAATCAGCATTGGAGTGTACCCTGCCAGGTCTATGTTCAAAGGTGAAGTCATAAGCTGCAAGTATTTCCAGCCATCGGGCCAATTGGCCCTCTGGGTTCTTAAAGTTATGCAACCAGCGTAAAGCTCCATGATCACTACGGATCAGGAAATGTCTACCATAAAGATATGGATGGAAATGTTTCACTGATGCTACCACGGCCAACAGTTCTCTGCGTGTGACACAATATCGCCTTTCCTCTTTAGAAAAGGTTTTGCTGTGGTAGCATATAACTTTTTCAAATCCTTGTTGGACTTGGGACAGTACCGCTCCCAGTCCTTCATTACTGACATCTGTATCAAGTACAAATGTATCATCAGGGGTTGGGAATGTCAAAATTGGAGCATTTGTCAATGCTTGTTTCAGCGTATCAAAAGAGACCTGACATTCATCTGTCCACTCAAATTTTCTATTTGCCTCTGTGAGCCTATGTAGAGGTCTTGCTATGACTGAAAAATTCCTAACATAACGCCTGTAGTAGGCACAAAGGCCAAGGAAGGCACGAACATGCTTAACAGTCTTTGGTGTAGGCCAATTCAACACACTTTCAGTTTTTGATGGGTCTGTAGCCACCCCATCTGCACTCACAATGTGCCCAAGAAATTTAACTTGTTCTTTAAAAAGGCTACATTTTTAAGGATTGATCTTTAGATCAGACTCTTTCAGGCATTTTATGACTTTCTCTAAATTTTCAAGGTGTTCATCAAATGTTCGGGATACTACAATTATGTCGTCTAAATAGACCAAGCATATTTTCCAGGATAGACCCCTTAGTACTCTTTCCATGAGCCTGACAAAAGTGGCTGGGGCATTACAAAGACCAAAGCTCATTTTCTTGAATTGCCACAGACCGCTCCCAGGGATGGAGAAGGCTGTTTTGGGTCGATCCTGTTCAGCAATATTTACATTCCAGTACCCGCTCCTAAGATCAAGAACAGAAAATAAACTGGCCCCAGCGTCCAGAGTATCATCTATACGAGGGAGGGGGTACGAGTCTTTGTAAGTTATACGAGGGAGGGGGTACGAGTCTTTGTAAGTTATACGAGGGAGGGGGTACGAGTCTTTGTAAGTTATTTTATTCAAAAGCCTATAATCAATAGCAAAGCGTAGCATCAACACAACAGGAAAACTCCAGGGCCCATGGGAAGGTTCTATGATGTCCCTCCGGGCCATTTCTTCAATTTCTTGTTCAGCCATATGTAATTTAGCTAATGGGAGACGCCTGAGAGGGATGCGAATAGGTCGAGCATCTCCGTGTCAATAGTGTGTTCAATAAGTTTAGTGGTCCCAATATCTTTAGGATCTTTTGAAAAGGCATTTTGTTATTTAATTAGAAGTGATTTAAAATTTTCACTTTGATCCTTCAATAAATTTTTGGTACTAATTTCAAACAACTCAACCAATTGAGCAGGTAAGTCATCCACTTTTGAAGTGGATACATTGTGTATTGCAACGTCTTCATTGTCAACATTTATATTAGTTTGTATAGTTTTATTGTCTACACATTCCATTTTAGCTGCAACAGTGCATTGCTTGATTATGCACTTTTCACCACTGGCATTCATTACTCTAAGAGGAATGATTCCATTTTCAGGCGTGCCAGTAACAGACCTGTTTTATTTATAAAATTTGAATTGGCACTCACTAGCCCATTTTCAATATTTATGATGGGGTCAACTATTTTTCCAGAGATAATAACCTCCGTATCTGGGGGAACAACAATATCCTCAGATACAGCAATTCTACATACTCTAGGTTTCATATCTTTATTAGCTCACCTGGCCAAAGGCCATGTGAGCTTTTGCCATCACTCGTCGTCCGTCGTCCGTCGTCCGTCCGTCCGTTAACTTTTATTCAAAAATCTTCTCCTCTGAAACTACTTGGCCAATACTTACCAAACTTAGCCTGAATCATCACCAGGGTATGCACTTTCAAGTTTGTGATTTTTATGTCCGTAGACCAAACAACATGGCCGCTGTTACTAAAAATAGAACATAGGGGGTAAATTGCTGTTTTTTGCAAATTACTCGAAAACCGTTACAGATATCAAAAATCTGACATGCGGGCATGGGTTGAAAATGATCAGCATTATGAGATCTACCCACTGTGCAATTTTGAAGAAAATCTGAAAACCCATCTCGGAGTTATAGCCCTTTTTCCGTAAAATTTTCAAAATTTGTGCATTTTTTATTTTTTATTTCAAAAAGTGTAACAGATAGAGGTCAAGTGTAAATTGCAAAAATGTTCAGCATATCAAGATCTACCCACCCTGGAATTTTGAAGAAAATCCCAAAACCCTTGTAGGAGTTATTGCCCTTTTTTCACAGAATTTTTAAAATTTTCGTATTTTTCGTCTTTTATTTCCAAAACTATAGAAGATGAAGGTTAAATGTACATTGATAAAATGTTTGCCATGTTGTGGCAACTTCAAAACTAGCGTTGAAAATTGTTCATCGACCGCCATTTTCAAAATGGCCACCAAAAAAGGCGGGAAAATTCAACATTGTCGGATTTCAATGAAATTTGGTTTCCAAATAGAAATTGATATTGCGACTTTAAAACCTGTATTGAAAATTGTTCGTTGACCGCCATTTTCAAAATGGCCACCAAAAAAAGGCGGGAAAATTAAACATTGTCCGATTTCAATGAAATTCGGTTTCCAAATAGGTATTGATGTCGCAACTTTAAAACTGATGTCAAACATTGTTCGTTGACCACCACTTTCAAAATGGCCGCCAAAAAAGGCGGGGAAATTCAACATTGTCCGATTTCAATGAAATTTGGTTTCCAAATAGGTATTAAAGTTGCAACTTCAAAACAGATGTTGAAAATTATTTGTTGACTGCCATTTTCAAAATGGCCACCAGAAAAGGCGGGAAAATTCAATGTTGTCTGATTTCAATGAAATTTGGTTTCTAAATAGGTATTGATGTTGCAACTTCAAAACTGAAGTAAAAAATTGTTCGTTGACCACCATTTTCAAAATGGCCGCCACAAAAGGCGGGAAAATTCAACATTGTCCGATTTCAATGAAATTTGATTTCAAAATAGGTATTGAAGTTGCAACTTCAAAACAGATGTTGAAAATTATTTCTTGACTGCCATTTTCAAAATGGCCACCAAAAAAGGCGGGAAAATTCAATGTTGTCTGATTTCAATGAAATTTGGTTTCCAAATAGGTATTGATGTCGCAACTTCAAAACTTATGTTGAAAATTATTTGCTGACGGCCATTTTCAAAATGGTTGCCAGAAAAGGCGGGAAAATTTTTTGTTGACTGCCATTTACATAATGATGTCTCTGTTTCAAAACTGGTGTTGAAAGTGGTCCGTAGCAAGAGCGTGTTTTGTCAATAAAGCCCAACAAAGAAAAATAGTACAACATGATTAGACTTTAAATACTGTTCAAGATATTGGTGTTGTTTGAGTTACTAAAGTTTGAGAGACTGATGATCAACTGTATAACTTACAATGTTACCACGATTGTGGCAACTGAAAGCCAGGTGAGCGATACAGGCTCCTGGGAGCCTCTAGTTAAAATGAAAGCATGGAATTTTATTGCATTTCACTGACAAGCAGCTTTTACTCAACAATACATTTATTTTATTTGTGGAGGGAAAATCGATCCCTAATATTCCGTCATTTTGGATGTCTGCAACCAAAATATCATGACTGAAAGTATAATTTCCAAGCTTAATGTCAACCTTTATTTTCCCAAATAGAGGTGCAATTTCACCGGTAGCAGTGGTTAAGTTTAAATCAGCAGGTTTTATCAAATTTGGACATGAGGGTTTCAACTTTTCAAAAATTTCTCTTTTCAATATGGTTACGCTGGCGCCCGTATCCACCAACATATTGACAGGGTTACCATGTATCTCAGTAGTCACAAATAGACCCTCATCTCCAAATTTTGAAAGGTTCAAATGTATTACAGGGGCACGGGATTGGTTTGTCGTACACTGGCCCCGGTGTGCGACATCTGGGGGTTTCCCTGAGGTCTGTCCCCATTTCTCATATCATTCTGACCATTATAACCGTAATAACGACCTTGGTTTTGATGGTTATAATCTGATTTTCGGTTATCAAAGTTGTAACCTTGTCTACCATTATTATTTTGGTTACTTCTACTTTTATTATCTCTAGCAGGTTGTTGGTTTTGAGCCCTTACAACCTGTTTTATTCATTTGAAAGAGTTTTGAACTCTTGGCGAAAGCCATCCATCAAAGTTTTAATGACATCCGTATCTTTTGATTGTTTTGAGTCGCCCACGTCGACCTGGTGGATATAGTGACTCTTTGTTCTACTCGATTTCTGGCGGTCGGCCACTCGATAGGCCTCTAGTCTTAACGCCAGGATTTCAGCTTGCTCAATGTTCTGGGCTTGAGCTTCACGAAGCCGTAGCCTCGTATCAGACTCGGGCAGGGCGTCTATGAAATGGTCCCTGGCCAAAGTAGATACAACACTATATGGGGCGTTTGGATACGCCTGTCGGGTTAACTTCTTGATGTTTTGTGCCAACTCCGAAATTGATTCATCTCTTTGTTTTGTTCTCGTCTGGAGGTTGGCTTTATATATTTCAGATCGATTTACAGACCCAAACCTCAATTTCAAATTACCAACTAGAGTGTCGAAATCTCGTCTTTCATTAGGGGAAAGCTCTGATAACATGGACCGTGCGTCCCCCTTTAAGCTACTGTCTAGGTACAAGGATTTATTATGATAATCCCATGCGTTCAACTCCGCTAAAATCTCAAATTTTGATAGATAATCTTCTAGGTCCTCGGACCCATCGTAAAATTGTGGCTTTATTTTGGCCAAAGTTGGGGTTCTAGTACCTTCCCCATTACTACTACTGTTTGAGGGATTTGAGTTAGATTTACTCAGATTTGCAGAATCAGGGAAGCTCTTAGATTTGGGGTATTGAGAATTAAATTCTTCTCTACAGTTACTTCCCGGGCCACCCGATACTGCAATTTTATCAACTGAAGATTGGTTTACATCTGTATGTATGTCTTCATCATAATTTAAGCGCCACTTAAACGAGAGGGTTCACTTTAATTCACCCGTGGGGTACGATATATTGTTTCAGGGTATAATGGGAGAGTCCTATCACCAGCCCCTGTTTTAGCACCGGGTGAATTATTGCAAGAATTTGCTATAGCAGAGTTAGCCTTTAGTACTGCTATATCATGGTCAACTTTCTCTAAGGCCCGGTTTAACTGAGCCCTCATCTCGTCTTGTATTTGTTTATGGAAGTTTTCAATATCTCGATCGCCAACCTCCTCCTTGTCGAAATCTTCGTTGTTACGATTCTGTTTTGATTCTTCGAATTTTCGGAAATGTCTAGTGATCACACCTTTGTTTCCGCTTCTAAGCGACTTCAGTTTCTCAATATCCTGGTCACGGCACCAAATGTACGTTAGTATGGTAGGATTACGATATTTCTCTGGCTGAATATACCAAACGTTTACTTCAACATCGATTTATTTGTATTCTAGTCTTACTTCCGGCCAAAGCTACGTCGACAATACCGACGACGTCAACAATGGACTTTACAAATATAGTAACGTTCGTTTCCCGCAATAATTCCAACAAGCTATTACCCTCGCCCAGTTGTTGAATGTTTGTCAAGTATTAAAAGAACTCCACAAAGTTGTACCATTCAAGATCTGGCTTGTTACTTAAATCTGAACCAGTCATGCAAGAAATGTAGTGACCATATTTCAATTAGGGGCATAATACCTATAGCATATGCATCTACTGATGAAAGATCAATCTTCTACAAGTTGTAGTATTTAAGATCAAGACTGTTACACAAACTTTAACCTAATTCACTCATGCATGAACTGCAGGTCAAAGTGACCATTTTTTTCTGGAGCCTTGTAACTTTACAAGACACATCTACATACAAAATATTAATCCTCTACGAGTTGTAGTATCCCAGGTCTTGACTCTTACAAAAATTTTAACCTAAGTCACTCATGCATGAAATGTAGGTCAAAGTGACCTAATTTTTATCTGGAGCTTTGTAACTTTACAAGACCCATCTACATACAAAATATTTATCATCTACGAGTTGTAGTATCCCAGATCTGGACTCTTACAAAAACTTTGACCTAAGTCACTCATGCACGAAATGCAGGTCAAAGTGACATAATTTTTATCTGGAGCTTCATAAGTTTACAAGACACATCTACATACAAAATATTATTCCTCTAAGAGTTGTAGTATCCTAGATCTGGACTTATACAAAAGTTTAACCTGAATCATGTTAGCGAAACGCTATATCCCCTCCCAAGGTGATAATGATTAAAGCATTCTCTAGTAAGAGTACGACGTGTTGACGGAAATTGCTATTTCATACTTTTTTTAAAATAATCAAAGTATCATAACTCTGGAACTAAAAATCCACCGACAAAATAAAACGATAGTGAGCTTTTTTCTTTCATACCCAATACTCGTGCAAAGTTAAAAAAAAATATATCAAAGCGTTCTCTAGTTAGAGTGCGTCGTGCAGACGGACAGACGGACGGACGGATGGACACCGATATACTAAAATACGTCCCGTCAAAGACGGGCGTACAATTATTACTTACACGGTCACAATGGGTTCTTTTAGTTTGGTTGCTTAAAATAATTTTCCGTAGGCACCTTTTCCAAGATTACAACCACATCTTTTAATTAGATGCTATCAGAAAACACATTCATGATTTTGATTCTTTTCTGAACGTAACATATTTGAACCATTTTAATTGTGAGTCTTTGAAAATGTGTTTTTCAAATCTTTGTTTGATTATTTTATCTTTTATCTTTTTATCTTTTTAAAACAAACTGTTAAGACTTAAATGGTCGAAACACATTTACAGATTTTCTCTTCTGACACTTATGTTCTCATATAAAGAAACTTGGTATTGATAGTCCTAAAACAACCCTGTCTCCAATATTGTGCCGACCAAGGTCTGTCTCATTCAAAATGATTTTTTTAGAGATTTAGATTGTAAGAGGATTCTTTAACGATTGATACTATTCCGACAGAAGAGACACACCCTGGTTATAATTGTCTTTAAATTACCACTGTACAAAGTAATTATGGAGTTTCCGGGTCCGGTACAATATAAGCATGAACAGGGATCCGAGAATATAGAAAACACATTTTAGGGACTTTCTTTCTTGTAACTACAGTGAAGACATATAGTTGTGCCCTTTACTGTCATTGTATCATTCTGGCATTCCTAAGTAAACAGTTTCCAAAGACTGTTAATGGATTTGGCATTTGGTATATGAGTTTACCTTGACGGATTTTGCATTTGGTATATGAGTTTACCTTGACGGGTTACAGATCATGTTTAGATTTCGATTAGAATGATACATTTTTGTAGGAGTTACTGACCTTAAAATTTCATTAAACACTATTTTCTTGAAAATCATTTTGCTATGTTCACAGTCATTTTGTGTCATAATTTGTCCATTTATGCCAAAATCATATGCTGCCATCGTATCATGCTGCGCTTTATGTATCTCTTAATTGTAGGAGTCATTGCCCTTTGGACTTAGAATTGCATGAAATGTTAGTTTTCGGAACTTTTTGAACACTGCTTGAAATATTCACTTATATCTGATCTGATGACTTACATATTAAATTTCTGTTAAGTTATAAGTCTTTGATTTTTGTGTAACAATTATTGCCAGGAGGGAGCATTCGTTTTGTGCTGACTTAACTATAGTTATGTATAGATTTTCTGCAACATTCTATCATTTGTTTATTGATGATGACAATTGCAAGGCCCGCATACTTTAGTCCCTGGAAGTGTTAAAGCTACACCACTCCATTCAATGATTAAAAAAAAATAATTTCGGCAACTTCTTTCGCGAAATGGTTGATACTTCATGGTCTTGAAATAATGTAGATTTTATCATTCCGTATAATTTTCTTAAACAAAATTTGTATCACAATTGTTTGATTGTTTGATGTAACCTGTATATTTAATAGATAATCTGTATCACTAATGTGTTTGATTTTGTATTATAAAGTAGTTAAAATGATGTGTAAATTAAAAGTACGGTAAAGTGAAATATTCCTTATGTTTCAATCCCGGGGTTTCAATATTTTAGCACAATGTCTGAACACCATTATGATGTATTAAAGACATGTTACTCAAGACACTTTAATTCTTTTTAATGCTTTGTACTATTCCATCTGTATTTTGTCTTCTCTTTGATTCTCTCGTTTTCGAAGCACTCTTCCCTCTAATCATTTACTTACTCCGAATTATTTACCTCGAATTAATTACTCTACCTCATCATTTTTTATACATATTGATATATCGTTTAACTTTGACCCGTCATGTTTCAAAAAAATATATATAATGAAGTTTAAGACAGGTTCCATGTATGAAAAATTTCTCTGTCCAAGGATAGGACCCAAAGCTACCTTTCTGTGTAATATCGGCGATCAAACAAATTTGATAAAACCACTCGGCTACTAGACGAATGCATGCAAGAAAATATATTTAAAGCGACAATATATTACAACCAAAGTGGTATTTATATAATAAAAGTGAAGTAAGATCTTATACAAGATCAATATGTTAGTAGTACCAAAAGGCCGAATCTGCCCCACTCATGCAAAATCCTGCATAAAAATCCCCACCTCGAGGGCAAAATGCAAACGGACAGCATTCCTATTGATCATAGGGTAAATACAAGAATTATGTCTTTCGTACACAATGGATTCGTCGAAATCTCCCAAGATGGGGGTGATGACTTTATCTGCGAAGATGCCCTCCAGGAAGGGATGAAGGATCAGAATCAGGAATCAACCACATGGAAGGATTTACCTACTGGAGTGATCTATAAGATCTCGGAGGTGGTAGAAGTGGACGGAAAATTCGGCAAAAGCAGGATTCTCACTCTGAAAAATCGAGAAGGAGAAATCACCAGAGTATGGGCCTGCCCCACGCTCAACAAAGAAAAGGGTCCCTTGCAAGGAGCTTACGTTCGGAGCACCGGATACAAGCTGAGCAAGAAATCCAATCGACAATACCTCTCCTATGATCTGGTGAGGAAGTAAAAAAAAATACCAGAGAGCTAGAGGTAAGGACTCAAAATTTCCCAGTCCAAAACGGATTGGGAAATTTTTTTGGTCACTTGACACTTCGATCTGGAGGGTTCGGGAATGAGCGGGGAGCGGGGCGTAGCCGAGCGAGGCGCGAATGGAAGAACCGTCCCTACGGCGCATGCGCATTCAATTCTTCACTAATGGGGACAGAAGGTTGACGCAACTGATCCTTCTCATCGTAATAATTTTTCAAACAGACTGTAGGATCTCCATCTGCCAGCTGGGACCTATAGGTTTTGGCTAATCGCACGGTATTTCGATGCTTCTTTTTCTTCTTGGCGACTCGGCGCGAGATCAAGGACAGGACCATATTTCCCGTAGCACATAGACAGGCGAGGGAGCCAAGGGGAATGGATGCCACAGCACCCACACCGGTCAGAGCAGACCCCATCGTGCCACTGGTCAGCAATAGACTGCCCACGGAACAAGCAACCAGGGCAAAGGAGACGACCTTATCCAATCGGTTATAGATCTTCAAAGCATGCTCATATCTCTGGATCTCTGAGATGAGCTCCTCTTCCAGGCATTCGATATGACTGGCATCCACTTCGTCCTTTTATCTAGAGAAGCATACCTAGCAGGGGGATACTCTTGAAGGGGCTCTTGGGGCCAAGAATCAATCCACTACCATCGTAGAGCCGACTTCCACTCTTCAAGTACAATTCATTACCGTAAGTATTGGGCAAAGTACTTGGGCTGAGATGCAGACCACGACCCTGGGGTTTCACGCAGCATACTTTCCCACCCTTCTTGAGATATAATCCAGATCCTACAGCCTTTTGGATGGCTGCACTACCCAAACCGCTCAAGGCACCCACACCCAAAGCAGGCAGCACGGTTTTGGCTAGCATAGGTAACGCAGCAGAGGCGAGACCTGCAAGCATGGGGAGAAATCCACCTTCCTTTACGTTATACCTCGCCTGCTTCGGGCTCATCTCCAAGACCATACACCCTTACCACTCTGCAAGAGCTTGGTGATGCGTTGGATCTGTAGTTGAGTGAGGAACATCTTTTGCCCGCCAGATAGGTTGGCATGCAGCAATCGGACGCTCACGGGACAAGCCTTCTTTGCTGCACGCTGAATCTTCTCTGCCTGACCCTTCGTCAAGTTGAGACCATACTCTTGATAATCCATTTATTTATACCTCACGCAGATGAAAGCGGATGGTGATATGCTCCCCTCGCAGATCGATGGGGCGACCGTCTTGATCGGTCAGGTAGGTTTGCATCTGATTGATGGTCTTCAGGGTCACGGGTAAGTAGATCAGATTCTTAGAGGTCTGGATGATCTTCATGCCTGGATCGACCCCGGGAAAGAAACTGGTAGACTGCTGGGTGTTGTTGACGTAGCTGCCTTGGATGATATCACTATTCACGAGGATGCTATTGATGCTGATGATATCGACGATATGCTCACCCTCCACGTATCCATTCGTGCGTCGGTCATAGGTATACGTTCGGGGATTGAATCCAAGCACCGTATTAAGGCTATTGGGCACATCGAAATCTACTTGGTAGCTTCTGGCGAGGGTGAGCGTTCCTCTCAGAGACGCGCGATTGGCATCCAGAAGGATCTTTGCCTTGCGCTTGCTGAGCTTCATTTGTCGCTGGATCTCGTCGTTGATATCGTCGATTCCATAGGAGCCGGTGCTCAGGCCGATGGGGAATCAATGGGCACCTTCGTCTGGGGAGTAGCGGAAGGAATTATTTCCAGCATGGATATTGGGGATGGAGTAGTACAATTCCAGATTCACGAGGGCCATCTCGTAAGATTTCTCCTCGCGCAATCGGAGGGGTGGGTTGAATCGGGTCAAAATCTGGCTATCATCACCAGAGACGATGAAGGAGAACCCATGCTTGGGTTCGGTATTGGTGGCGATTTTTCGCAAAAGTGAATCGTCCATTTATTTACAGGTGGCAACGTAGAAAGCGGATACCAGTCTCTGCTTCCAATCTTCCAGACCGTCGTAGTGCTTCTGAAGGTTTTTAGCTTTCACCAGGATGGCGAAGACTTCAGCAGGTCGGATGGCAAACAGTAGTTGAATATGAATTTTGTCCATTTATTTACTGCAGAGCTCAGCTTTAGAAGACGACGCTCATCTTCTGACCATCGGAATCAAATTGGAGGATGCGATCGGAGATTACCAAAGCGTAGGCTTGGGTATTGGCAGCGACGTTCTGATAGAATCTGACCTTGATATAGACGTCGATTCTTGAGGCGCTCGCTCTGCTTGGAGACGTCGAAGACGAAGAGGGGATGGAGATCAGTAAAGTCGGCAGGAGTGATGCCTGGATTGCTCACCAAATGATCCATGTTGAAGAATTTCCCACGGAAATCGGCAGCCGTCTTATACATCCTGGAGACTCTTCTGATTCGTGAAGGAGGCACGATGACCCACAGCAGGATAGAATTCAAGGTGACCCAGATATCATTCACACGACAATGGTTGAAGATGGCGGGGTTGGCTTCTTAATCGTTACTCTTATCGGTCTGGAAGGCAACGATCACCCATCGGGGTCTTTCGGGTGGAAAGGCACCAGTTGAATTCACGACTTTCGGGGACACTGATCGAATCGCACTGCCTCATGCGGAATCCGATATCTAGCTTCACCTGCTCTTATAGAGCTGCAGCTTCTGCTCGTCGGAAGGCATCACGTGGGGAATGAACCATGAGAGATTGCTGAGGACGATCTTACCAGGGTCGTTGATATTGGCAGCATCCCGGAAGATGGCGTCATTATCCGAGGCGCGGACGAGAGTGAGCTCATGCTTGAATCCGTAGACCAGCTTTTCGTAGTCCTGGACAAAGCCGAAGATTTGCTTCAAGGGGATGGTGAAGGAGAAGGTCCCCTCATTGGCAGGCTTAGCGATGACGTAGGCCTTCCGCGCTGCAAATTCCAGATTCTCAGCAGCAGCCTCTGCAGAGGTATCCTTGACCCATAACTGGTTGAGGCCCTGGAACTTGGAGAAATCGTCTGGATATGTGAGTAGACACATCGTGGTGGTGGCGACCCCAGGATCGTTCAAGTGCTCGATCGTCTGCCCGGAAAGCTTGTAGGTGATGGATTTGAAGAGGTACATCATCGCATTATTGATGAG
>MJUU01018474.1:40523-63392 GCA_002080025.1 Modiolus philippinarum | reverse complement strand
AGCCTTATAGGCAGCAGCGCAAAGATCGAGGCGATCCAGCAACTGGTCGAAGCATTTGGGAAGAAAGACGGTCCGGACCCCACTCCCATACTTATCTTGCTTATAGAGGTACGAGACGATCTCCTTCCACTTCTTGCTTTTGCTAGCCTTGGGGGTCTGTGAGACTGCAGAATTACCTTGATACATGGCATTCGATGCTCGTAGGATATCACCATAGGTATTCAGGTCGTCCACCTCGAAATCTTCGGGATGCTTCATGACCATGAGCTCCCATAGACCGGGGGTACCCCTATAGCGCTCATCGTCGATGATGATATCATCACCGTCGAAAGTGACGGGGAGACTCCCGATCATGATGGCACCGTCTTCCACTCGCAATCCAAAGGTATGATCTGCTTTGGGAGTCATACTGAGCTGAAGGTAACGGGTGGCTCGCAGACCGAGATTGGTAGTCAACGCCTGCCCGATTGGTAGTGGGTCGTCGTCGCCTTCGGTAGCGATAGGGGGAAGGGCAGGCATGGGGGCGGGTAGGTGAGATCATCGATCTTTTTGGTGATCTGAGAAGCAGTCTCCTTTTGCGTCTCGACGACGGGCTTGAATATCTTGGAAAGATCGCGACTGAGTCCGATCTTATCCAGGCGATGCTGCATATCATTAGCCTGAATATTACGCTTGGTCTCCTGCAGGTCCCTAGCAAGCGCCTCACGCTACTTAGGATCGGTGATCTTGATGAACGTCATTTTATTTATAGCATCGCGAACGCCCCTAGGCGATGGATTGAACGCCCCTAAGCGTTGGAACGAACGCCCCTAGGCGTTGAGAGGCGATGGATCGAACGCTATAGGGCGTTGGAACGAATGCTATAGGGCGTTGGAAGGCGATGGATTCAACGCTATGGGGCATTGGAACGAACGCTATAGGGCGTTGGAAGGCGTTGGATTCAACGCTATGGGGCGTTGGAACGAACGCTATGGGGCGTTGGAAGGCGATGGATTCAGCGCTATGGGGCGTTGGGAGGCGATGGATCGAACGCTATGAGGCGTTGGAACGAACGCTATGGGGCGTTGAGAGGCGATGGATCGAACGCTATGAGGCGTTGGAGCATTTGGGGGAGCAGAAGACTTCCATCCTATGCGCGATTTTATGATCGCACTCCCCCACTATCCGGACTTTTATGCCCGACCAGAGGGTGGCAAATTTGGGCATGGTAATAATCTCTTGGCGGATACGTTCCAAAGCCTTACCGCGAGCGATCGGAGATCCACACCGGCAGCATGCCGTAGGAAATAGCCTCGAATGCCTTTTGCATTTATCGCTTTGCGATATGGATGGGTACGTGCATTGATGGCCTCGAACCGTCTTAATGCAGCACTGGGGTCCGAGCGACGGTCGTCGGCGGGGATGGGAATTATAGGACCTTCCCTTGAAATCCTGGTCATCGATGTGGTGAGCATACCTTTCGGCACCGCATCTGCTGCAGTCATATCCTAGGATCTCATCGTTAATAAGCACTCTCTCCCAGCGGTGCTTGCATTTAGGGGTGGTCGTGAGGGCTTGGGGGCTTTCTCCCGATCCAAATCCCTTTGATTTTCGAGGGAAAATTCCTGCATCATTCTTTTTCTTATACTCGATAGAACTCATCCAGATTGCATCGATACTTTCCATTCGTCTTGGGGCTCGTGAGATCGATGGTCATGAATCCGTGAGGCTTGCCCCAAGAGCGATTGCATAGGGTATCGAACTGAGCTGGGGTGAGATCGCTGCAATGGTCTCGACGAATATGATCGCGATTCTTGGCATCCTGCTCGAAGAGTAAGATGAAATTAGCATTCTCCCGGATCGATTGCCGAGGGAGCTTGAAGTAATTTTGGCAGAGGTAGAAGCAATCGACGTTATTATGACCTCCACGCACGTAGTAGTCTTCGCATTTGCTCTGCTTGCTGAGCATCAAGTCGTCAAAGACCATGAGATTCTTGCGAGAGGGGTCGAGGTCGCGGGGATCGGGCACGTCGGTCACCTACTCGAATAAGAAGAAGGGCTCGTTACCACTTGGTTTGGTCGGTGGCTTCATCACGTCCACCACGTCGATCAAGGAGTGCGGATAGCGATCCTTGATGGAAAGAAGCTCGTGGATATCGTCTTTCGAATATCCTTTCCCCAGCGCTCGCTTCAGCAGCTGATAAATGGGCTGGTGGAGCGATTTTCCGAAGACGTAGAGTCGATCGTAGTCGAGCCATCCATCGCGCAAGAGGAGGTTATTCAGCAGCGTCGTCTTGCCGCAGTCTGATTTTCCGATGATCAGACCTCAGATGGATCGCTGCGGGAGGAGAAAGTGATTATGCCTACCGGTGGTAGGCTCATCGTACGTAAGGTCTTCAACGTCCATTTATCTATATAAAATAGCAATGTCCTGCTTGAAATGCAAGAAGAAGATGGAGACGAAAAGCTTGAGCGAGTTGGTGGCAAGCAATGGGAGGCTGCGGAAGGTCGGAACCTGCGTCGTCTGCGGCTCCCAGAAGTCCCAATTCATCGCTGCGTCGGGCGCCGGGCTCTGGAATAAGATGCTCAATCGCAAGCCTGTGAAGATGCATTTACCGGGGCATAATTTCACCGGACCGGGCACCAAGCTTCATAAGCGTCTGAAGGCAGATGGCACCCCCAAACCTTGGTCGATGCCCATCAATCGCGTGGATAAGGCCTCATATCATCACGATCTCTGCTATGCTCAGCATCAGGATACGACCGCCCACAATTCCATCTGCGATAAGACCATGCTGAAGGAGCTGGACGGCATTCAGCAGCCCGCGGCTCGCGAGCGCATGGAACGAAGTATCGTCAGACCCATCATTGACACCAAGGCTCGATTTGGGCTGGGTGTGAAGAAAAAAAAAGTACGCTGGTCGGATGATCTAGCCGAAGAGCTGCATAAGCCAGTCCGACGCAAATTCGAAAAGCGTCGCGTGGTGGTAGGTGGGATGGACGAGACCTGGGCAGCCGATCTCGTAGATATGAGCGCCTTCTCCCGGGATAATCGAGGCTTCAAATACCTCTTGAGCATCATCGACGTCTTCTCCAAGTATGCCTGGCTGGTGCCGCTCAAGGATAAGGAAGGTGCGACGGTGCGCGATGTTTTCCGGACCGTCTTCAAGGATCGCAAGCCCGAGAAGCTATGGACCGATAAGGGTACGGAATTTTATATTCGTGAGATGAAGGATCTGCTGCAGAAGCATGGGATCGATCTCTATTCTACGGAGAATGAGGAGAAATCGAGCGTGGTGGAGCGCTGGAATCGAACCATGAAGGAGAAGATGTTCAATTACTTCTCACCCAATTCTACGCGCACCTACCTTCCCATCTTGGAGGATCTCATCCGCCAGTATAATATCACCAAGCATCGATCCATCAAGATGACTCCCACCGCCGCCAGCAAGAAAGAGCACGAGGCTAAGGTCTTCTGGAATCTTTACGGAGATCTCCCACCCATGAAGCCTCATCGATTCGACGTTGGTGATAATGTCCGGATCATCAAGAAGAAGCGCACTTTCGAGAAGGGATATACTCCGCGCTGGACAGAGGAAGTCTTCACCATTTTTCAGACCCTAGCGACGCAGCCACCAACCTATCGCCTCAAGGATTTTCACGATGAGGAGATCGAGGGATCCTTCTACGAGCCCGAGCTCCAGCGCACCGATCGGGAAGTCTATCGCATCGAGGATATCCTGCGTCGACGAACCAGGGATGGGGTGAAGGAAATCTTCGTGAAGTGGTTGGGATATCCTAAGTCTTTCAATTCATGGGTCAAAGAGTCTGACTGGCAATGATCCCAGATTGCTTTCCGGTCCCTCGAAAGAGAGACCAGAAAGGCTGCGAAGCTATCCGTGGTGAGACGTGATCTTTTTATCCATGGCTTCGACTCGGTCCTTCCTTGCATCGCACTGACCGCCTCCTGCCAATTTTTAGCATACCATCCCTTGGTGAACGGTTCGTCTGCTCGGGTCCTTTCTGGCAGATTGTGGATCGCATGCCCTTGCATATCGATATCCCCTTCCATCTTACCACCTGCCATGGGTAGGCACTTTGCCATATATTTCTCAATGCGGTCGAAGCGTTTCTTTTCTTCCTCGAGAGCTTTCTGGGTAGCACCAAGCTCAGCCTCTAGGTCATCGATACTTTTCATGCTCTCCTTCAGCTGCTGAGTGACCCATTTCTTCGTCACAGCGTCCGAGCTATCTCTCGGTAATCCAAGACTGGTGATGCGATGATCGTTCATATTGAGATCCCGAAGCATCCGCCAGACAGGCATGCGCTTCCTCGAGTGAAATCCAAATTTATCCATTTATTTATAGGTCGAAGATGACCTCCTCGAGCGACCAACCTTCCGAAAGAAGCTTCAAGACGTGCAAGCAAAAGTGCACACAGACCACGTCGCCTCGACGCTGAAGCTCATCGGTATTATATCGAATCTCCGGTCTCAGATAGTCGACGATCTCGTTGGGTGGGGGTAGTCCGTAGGGATCGAAGTAGACTTTGAGTCCTCCATGCTTATGCCAGCACGTACAGTGCGTGCCAGGGCTATCGCGATCGTCGTGATTCGGGATGCCACATTCGATGGGGCGTGGGGTGGGTGGTAAGGCATTGCGCATGAAAACTCCTCTGAAATGGGGGATATGCAGAGCCTAGGCAGCTTCCTCCAAATCTAGATTCGAGATGGGCTGGTGGGGGAGGAGGATACCATGCACTCGTATACTGCTCATTTATCTAAGTATGGTCAGTCTGGATGGGCATCCGCACCCGTCAGAGCCTACTAAGTGCAGAGGGGCTTAGCCATGGGTGATTCGATAGTGTCCGTGGGCAAGGGTACTGATGCCATCGGGGAGGATGTGACGCTTGTCGTCTTTGGCGGAGAGAGAGCGATCTTGTTGATCTGCTCAGCGTAGATCTGATGGAGATGGCTCCGGATGATATTCATCGGTCGATGGATTTCTTGCTGGGTGGTGAGGCATCGCTTGTAGTCCCCAAAGGCGATGCTGTGCTCGCGGATGCTCTTGGTTACTCCCTTCGCCTTCTTGGTGATCTCTCCATCATCCACCTTGAAAGCGTATAGCTTCGCTCGTAGCCCCACGAATTCGATCATAGCCTTGCCAGCGCACTCGTCCTTGAATTTTCCGAGGATCTTATTATTCACGCCAGTGGGGATGCCAGAGGAATGCTCGTCCGGTTAGTTGGACGTATCGAATTTTTCCTGGACGTGTGGAGTGATATCCTGGTAGAAGTCATCGGTCTGGATCTCATAGGCCAAGCTGTCTGTGTCGGTGAAAAGCAGCCGAGCCTTATCGTCGTACATCTTCCTCAAGAATCCATAGTGGAAATCGTACATGAGAAGCTTCGAAATATCCAAGATGCAGGCTCCTAGGTAGACTGGCTTATCGAATTTCAGCTTGGTCTTCTTCATATGGATGGCTGCTAGATTCTCGGTGAAGACCACTCGACGATCGAAGTTGGGCTTGGCCACGAGCTTCAGGGCCTGCTTCTCGGTGGTGATCAGCCTGACGTCTACGCGCTTCCGGATACTCTCCATGGTCTTGCCGAAGACCGAATTATACATAAGTTTGAAGAAATCCTTCTCGGAGTCGGTCTTGGCCTTGGCGCGGAGAGCGGTATTTAGGTCGATATATTACTTGAGCCATGGGGATTGCCTGAACCTTCGGATATTCGAGATCGCATTCTACCATGACCCCATATTCGTGATCGTCGGGATAGCTGAGAATCTCATCGATCTCCTCCGGCTCCACCCATTCGAAATCTCTTGTTGGGAGAGGCTGTGACATCGCCCATCCGTAAAGATTATTGGCGTCGAGGTAGGTGAGATGCTTGGTGGGTTTAGAGGCGTCGTAGTTGGTCATGTAGGGATTATTAGCCTTACCGTAGCGATGGGAGATCATGTCGACTGCTCCTCTGGTGCCCCTCTCGAACATTAGCAGCATGTCCGGATCGGAGAGAAGCTCCAATCTTTGCCCACGGGTTTTGAGGGCAGCGTCGTAGGACAATCCGGGTGATGTGTAGTAGTTGGCAGGATCAAGCCCATAGTGAGTCTGACAGATATCCCTGAAATTCTCGAAGATGTCGGTGAGTAGCAAGACGTCGGTTTCTAGGTAGAGATTGTGATAATCTCGTAGGGTCTTGCATTCGAAGGTCTCCCAGACCTTCTGAGCGTGCGCGTAGTCTTCGTCGGTGATGTCCTCCCCGGAAAGTGTGCGGTAGAAGGCTTCCTTGGGTGGAAGCTGAGTCTCTTCCAGCTTAGCCTCCCCATCCATATAATCGTAGGGAAAAACTCCCTTCCGAATCATCAGCTCGTGACGATCGCCGAATCTCGCCTTCATGGTCTTGAATTGGTTGGGGGTGAGATTCTTGGCTAGCTTATCCAGCGAGCTGAGCGTGAAGCGCAGCGAATCGACGAATCTCATTTCCAGATCTCCCACCTTCTTGGAAAAGCTGATATACTTCTCATCGGTATTGGGGATGCAGTTGATCTTACCCTCAGAGAATCCAAGCTCCTTGACGAAGATGTGGGAATCATACCCACTAAAGTTGTGGAAGAAGATGGGGACGTGCTTCGGGAGTTGAAAGTCCAGATTGCACTCGTTGTGTGCTGCGCCTCGATATTTCCCAGTAAGATGGTCGTGGTCTCGAACCTTATCCAATCCCAATTCATCCCCGCAAATGTGACAGTGTGTGCTTTCTTCGAAGCTCTCCTTGTCCTCGACGGTCATCACCATGGGCTTATTCTCCCATGTATAACTTTCGATTGCTTGCACTTCTTCTTCGATGCACTCCACGAATTTCTTGGCTGCATCCTCACCGGAATAGATGACCCGATCTTTGTAGTCCCCATGAGCGTACTTCACGTAATAGCAGAAGCCTGATGGTCGCTGAAGCTGGTAGGCCTTCGTGTAGGAGTGTGATGGATCCGGTTGGCAGGTGCTGAGCTTCTCCGTGAAGCACTCGAAATCCGCGTAAATCGCGAAGGGGACTCTCATCGTCTTTTCGTGGTTGTGGAAGGCTATGGTGGCCCCTTCTTCTGGCATCTCGATCCTGACGGCTGCTTTCTGACTGCAATATTCCATGTGCTCGTCCAAAATATCTTGCCTTGAAAAATGGCTGAGGCATTTTCGGCAGAAGAAAAGCTCATGACCGTGCTCCGTCATCTGAGAGCTCAGAAGTCGAGAGAGGCTCTTGATCAAGCAGTAATGCTGCTTGTCTTCGTGGGTTAGGAAGAAGAGATCTACGTGAGTGGAGCCCGTATTCTTGGATATCCTGAGGGGATAGATCTGAAGATCCTCTTCCCCATCTTCACCCTTCTTAACACCGTCGAAGCCAAAGACGTTGACGTTGATGGTGGGATTCTGCCTCTCGAACTTATCGATCGCCTTGAGCGAGACTGGAAAGTCAATACCTTCGAAGTTGAGCTCTTTCTCCCATGGTTTGTACTGCGTCACTCGGTTGGCATGCTTACGATCCACCTCAGTATTGTGAAGCGCTGATAGGACTGCCCACTGGAAGCAGCGATCAACCTCATTCCTCACATTGATGATGGCTTTCTTCTGATTCAGTTTCCGTGGGAGTGGTATGAAGGATCTGCCCTTGAGTGGCTTGAATTGGTTGAGGTGGATTTCTAGCTTCACGACGTGTCCGAAAGTAGATCCGCTCCCTTCCCGCATGTACTTAGCCATATTTTCCTTGATCTTCTCCATCATGAAGGCAATCTCCAATTCGAGGTCGGATGATTGGGTGAGGGTAGCAAAAGCTGATCGGAAGTAAGGGGTGATGTAGATATTTTCCCCGGTCGCGGGGTTGGTCTTCACCATTTCTGCTAGGAGCACTAAGTGCACCTTCAATCCCTTCTTTTTGGCGAGAGCATCTGAGATGGTGGTGAAGATTGTGCTCCAACTTACTTTGAGATATGTAGTCACGTCATGGGACTTTACGGGTTCAATGGCGACCGTGCCAAATACACAATTCAGCGCTTGACGCCTATCGGTGACCTTGATCTCATCCTCGACTGGGGCATTTCTGATATCTTCTTCGACCAGCTGAATGAGATCCTCTCTCTTGAGGCGGGAGAACTTGGTGAGGCCACGATTCTTAGCGAGTGCTTACAGCTGCTTCTTGCTGAAGACTTCCTTACGGGTAAATTTACGGGTGGTTTTCTCCTCGATGAGCTTCACCAAGGCCTCCTTACTTTTCCTGCTGACCCCCTTCAGACCCTCATCCTTAGCTATTTGGCGGAGGGTCTTCATGGTCTCTTCAACCACCATCTTACCCTCGACGGGGATGGTCTCCTCTTCTTCCGTCTCGCGTGGTTGCCTATCATGTATCCAGCAGAGGCCATCCTTCCCGGGCTTGCTCTTGCAGAACTGCCCCTTCTTTCTCTTCAGTGGGTAGCCGAAGGTGGTTTTCTGCTCCTATGGTTGATGCTCAAATCGCTGGACTTGCTCCATCCCGCAATTTTGACACTGCTGGGTGTGCTCATCCATCTGCATCAGGTTGGGGGCATTGCAGCACTGATCCTGCTTTTGGGGGGTGGGGGTGTTATCTTCCAAATCTTCCTCATTCTCCAGAAAGAAATCCTGGAACTGATCCAGCTTATTTCTTCTGGATGCCATATCTTTATTTATTTCAATCTCGGACGTAGGCACACCTCTCTTTAAGGTGTCCTGTAGAGACTGACTTATGCTCCGTGCGAAAGACATAATTCCTGTATTTACCCTATGACCAATAGGAATGCCGTCCGTTTGCATTTTACCCTCGAGGTAGGGCTTTTTATGCAGGATTTTGCATGAGTGGGGCAGAATCGGCCTTTTGGTACTACTTATGTTAGAAAACTTCTGTATGTAGAACAGAAAAAATATTAATTAATGAAAACAAATACCGAAGTTTCTGCATATGCGCATTTCGACAAATTATGGCTTTTCAATGCAGATCAGATCAAAGCCTTTGGAAGTCCATAAACCGAAAAACGTGTAATATCTGATAGAGAAGGATCTAAATAGAGAAGCTAAAATTCAGCTAAGACAGAGCTATGCATGAGGGAAATACATTTGTACTCATTAGTTTTAAACAAAATTTTGTAAAAATGGCTAGTTTCAAAATTGGATTTCGGGTCAGCACCAAGTACTGACTACTGGATGGCGTAAATTATGTATATAGCATTAATAAACTGATAAATAACATGGGTAAAACATGTCATATTAATTGCCGAATGTCAGAAATAATTATTTAGTATTACCTTATTACGACAGTCTTTAAGTCAGTTAAAATATATTTCAAAGTAATTTATTTTCGTCAATAAAGCGGTGATTAAGATTTTGAAAATATGTCCTTATAAGCAATTGAAAATTTATATTATTATTTAGGGAAATTTGAATTGATTCATTTTTTTCGGTGAAGTAAAATTGACTGTGTTAAACAAAGTTGAACAAACGAATAAAGGAGTTAAGTTTCAAGTCACATATATATTCATTATTACCTTAACAACTAACAGACCGACCTATCATATGCAATGAAGGGATATGGAGTAATGTGAATGTATAGTTTTAGACTATGTACACCATTTATATTTATATCTACCTTAATCATATCTTTTTAAAGATTCTCTAATTTCAAATTAAGGCTTAAATTTCCTTAAAATGTGAAAGTTTAAACCATATTAATTGAGAGGAGTATTATGCATGTTTTTGATAGTAGGAAGTTATTTAAAACATGCAATACAAACTGGAAATAGACTTGAGCTATGGTTTATAGTTAAAATGCTTACTTGGTTTTTGTGAAATAAATACTTTTATGTTTTTCTTTTCTTGTGTTTTTTAATATTCAATTTGAATTATCCTTTGAAGAAGTATTATATGATAATATTTACATGTGTATATGTTTTGGAACAAGTTCCTGCTGTTATATGTTGGCTATATTAAAGTAGGTCCATAAAGGAATATTACTATTTAATGTATAATGGGATAATACTTATTTAGGAATTAAACTTATGAAAAGCAGCCATTTTTTTGCTATGAAATTGAACTGAATAGATTAAAATACTAGAATCGTATTAGGTTTGGTTACGTCTGTTATTTCACGCAATTGTTTAAATGTTGTAATGATAACAACATCAAACATATTTATCTCAGTATCCTTGTATATCAATAATTGTTTTCCCGATTCTTATATCTAATTTCAGGACATATGTCTCGATGTCATATCCATCTGAACTGCAAGGTCTTACTGCCTTGAATATTTAGAGCAACTAACACAAACATTTAAAATTAATGTCACTGAAGTGCAAAATGTAGCCAAGGTTAGAAGAAAGGGTGAATTAAGATAAAAGCCTGTAGGCCTGTCATCATGAGGAGGTGTTTTGCATATCATAGTGAACTCTTTGTGAGGTCAAATAACTAATTCTTCTTAAAATAAACAAACGAGTAAACTATCTGGTCGAACTGCTGCGTTCAAAAGAGAAGTCTGCAAGAATAAAAATGTCTGAAACAATAGCCTCGACATAGTTGGCTTTGTACGAATACACATGTACATACATCCATTACAAGCAATTGCTGGAGTAAAACATTCTGAAACATGAATTGGCAGTATAGTTTTGTAGGAATTAAACTACATTTTTGTATCTGAAACACAGGATTAGTAGAGCAATTTTGTGTGAAACAAAGGGTAGGAAGGGTAGTTCTGTACGTAAAATACTGCCTGAAACATAGTTCTGTACCCTTTACACAAGAAATAGAACTGTCTGAACTTCTTTTTGCGGAACATAAATATCTGAAACATAAGACTGAAAGAGTAGCATTTTATTCGAAAATCTTATTAAAAACTAATGAGGATCTTCCTCATGCAAAGCTCTGTCCTTGGCAGATTTTGGCTTCGATTTAGACCCCTTTTTGTCTTCTATCAGCTTTTATACATCTTTCAATTCTGGATTTCCAATTTTTGGTTTTATTAGTACCGAAGACACAATTTGTCAAAAAGACCATATGCAGAAAGTCAATTCGGTATTTTCTATTTACACAAGAAATTGTCTAAAACATAGTATTGGTAGAATAGTTTTCATTGAATAAGACTTGCAGCAGTTGCACTAACTCGGAAGGCTAACATGATCGCTGTTTACAATGTTTTCACGCATCTTGATTTTAAATATCTGTACTCAATCCTTCAGTAATACATGTAGTTAAAGTGTTATTGTAATGTATAAGTAATTTAAATATAAATTATTCTTCCTGTTTATATTTCATTCCACAGTCGTTGGCACATCAAGGGCAGATAATTATAATACTGAATTCTTCAATACAAGGAAGTATTCATCAAAGTATAATTAGTTTTAAACACTAAAGTGTGACAAGAATGACTATTTGAAGTAGTTCTAATTGTTTATTTCAAAAATTTTAAAATGGAAGGAATTTTAGAGAAACCCTCTGTAAGTTATGTAAAGAATATTTGTATGTTAATATTTTACAGGTAAGTAAGTTTAGAAATAACCTGTATCTTAAAAGAGGTAAGTGGTGTGTTGAAGAAGAGAAATTATGATATTTACTTTCTGATAGCAAAAATATGTTCAAGACCAATCATATAATATATCTATTTTGATCAATTTGTTTGTATCTCTGCGATTTGCCTTACTTATCAATCTCAATAAAAAGTAAATGTAATGAAAATATTTATCAGAATACACGGAAGATATTAAAATTTATCTCCGACATCAGGTGTTTAACCGCTCAAACGTGTATATAAAGGTAAAATTAAATTATTTGTCACATACTTGTCAGGACTGTTTAGGTGAGTAATACACATACATTATTATAACATCAATGGCATCCCTTATATAGGGTATAAGTTTCAAAGTTATTTATAATGTTTAAATTCCATACTGTGACATAGGTACGGTTGTAGTTTTAAGTCATAAGATCTGTTTACTGATGTAACATACTTAATTAGCTTGCTGAAACGCGTATATAAGCTAAAATGAATAGGGAAATGTGTACAAGTTAGCATAAATGGGCTTAAACCCAGATTTTAGATCCTAAATATGACAATATCCACCTGTAGATTGTTATCATTTTGAGTACTTAACACTCTATGAGTACGGGTATAAGCTATAGTTTATGACAAAATTTATTTAAATGTCATTACTTATCTTGCAACGTCTGAATTCTCATGTTGTGTTCATACCATGTTTCTTCACTGGGTTTTAAGGAGATTCACAAGTTGGGAGATTTCGATATACCAGGACTTTTAAGTAAAAGTAGATGTACTAAAAAAATTAAAAAGGAAAACGTGCATAGTTGAAACTCGTGATTCTGTAACCAAAGGGTGACAGTTGTCGAGATATATAGAATAATAGAAGGTGTCGACTATAATGGACGAGCCCACTTTGTGGGCGAGTCTGTTCTTTTTATCGGTAATTAACAAAATCATTTGTAACAACAAATTTTGAAAAAAAAAGAAAAACAATTTTGAAATCATGAAATTGACTAATGATTAGTAAAAACTTTTGTGCGATCTTTTACGGTTTTTGTAGATGTATTTAATATTTCTTTGTTTACATTGATGCGCTAACAAGGTAGGCGTGGCTTAAGTTACTTTTTGCCAATATTTTTTCGTATTCAGGCAGTAGCAAATGCTGAAAACATTTGCCTCACGAGATCAAAGGAAACTCATACAAATTATCAATAAATGAAATGTGCTGCTTGACCATTTTGTCACAGGATTGAATTTACCGAAGTTCAATTATTGAAAGTGTATGATTCAAATTCTAACAATGACAACCTATCAGCCCATTTATTTCAAGATTTTCATGCTTTAGATCATACGATCAAAATATAAAGTACTCCATTCATACACGAATGATTGGAATTACTAACAATGGCAAATTTCTGATAAGTCAGGATTAGTTGTAAATTGAAAATGAATAAATTATTCATTGTCAAATGTTATTTCACCACGCCAAAATGATTTGTCATTTAATGTGTAAAACAAACCGCAATTATATTGCATTTCGCATTTCGAACAATTGATACTACTTTCACTGCAAGAGGAAAATATGTTTTATATTTATTCATATCTCTTACTAGGGATGTAAATTACTGAAATAAACAATGTAAGGATTTTTAGTAAATGTACATGAGACCAAGTCAATATATATAGGTGGTAGAACAAAACAATGGTACATTGCTTAGAAAAAAAGAAGGGAAACGGGGAATGTGTCAAAGAGACAACGACCCAAAGGGGAGTAATAACAACTCAAAGCCACCATAAGATCTTCAATGAACGGTGAGAAAACCCCACACTCAACGGCAGGTCGGAGTCGGCCCCTGAACAAAGAGCAATCAAGTTCAGCGAAACAAACATCATCCTAGACTCCTATAGACATAAAGTAAATTTTACTAGAAAAAAGACAAGACACACAAAGGCTTAATAAATTTCCTGACTTAGGACAGGCGCAAACCTGCTGCGGCGAGGTTAAACTAGTTTTATTGGGCCCAAACCTTCCCCCTAGCCAATGTGATAAATAAATATACAATAGTAACAACAGTAAAATTCAGTTAGCAACAGGACTGAGTCAGTTGTGAAAAATTAAACTGAAAAAACTTTATACGGACATAAATATGAAATCACAAAAGACTACTAGCAATTAACTGACATGCCAGCTCCAGACCCATTACCAAATGATAAATAAAATTATGTACCCTCAATATACAGCTTCCACTAAGATCCCTTCCCGTGAGGAGTCTAGCATAATGATTTCATGCATACACCAATATACATGAACAGAAAAGACACACAAAGGCTTAATCAATTTCCTGACTTAGGACAGGCGCAAACCTGCTGCGGCGGGGTTAAACTAGTTTTGTTGGGCCCAAACCTTCCCCCTAGCCAATGTAATAAATAAAAATGCAATAGTAACAACAGTAAAATTCAGTTAGCAACAGGACTGAGTCAGTTGTGAAAAATTAAACTGAAAAAACATAATATACGGACATAAACATAAAATCACAAAAGACTGCTTAGATATCCTTTTTTTGTTATTTGATCTCAGTTTTTACACATATTTCGGTTCATGGTCTTCACAAATTATTTGATTCAGTATAGTGAAGAGACCAAAATTGTCAAGATTACCATATACAGAAACTAAAGTTACATTTACTTCTGTATTTTTGTTATCCAAAATATGTCATGTGCAAACTCTGTATCTTCCATATCAGAATACTGAAGAATATACAGGCTTTGTGACAGTCATTTGCAGAAACTAAATCAACAGTTTCTGCGGTATTACGTTATTCATTCCCATTGGGCCGATCGTCGGAGTACTGACTACTGTGGACCGTTAGTCCCCGAGGGTACTCAGTAACCCAGTAGTCAGTACTTCGGTACTGACCAGAAAACCGATTTTATATAAAAACTTGGCATATCTAAATTTTACATTTTTTTTTTGTAAAATCATGAACCGAAATATGTGTAAAACTGAGATCAAATAACAAAAAAAAAAGAAGATAGGAAATAAAATCGAATACGGACAGAATTATTCTATGTTATTTTTGTCTGTACTATTAAGCTAGCTTTAGATAGGCTACTTGACTTATTTTACTGTAGATGTCACGTTGAGGGCACAGATGTTTATCTGTAGAAGTGTCTCTAGATTTTTAAATATACTACTGGGATTATACCTAAAAATTGAAAAAATGCTTTACATTGTATTTAACTCCGAAGATAAATGAAAACTGTGTTCATCTTAAACAACCAAATGAGTAGAAATATAAAATTTAATGTAATAAAAATTCAAAAGCAATTTTGTTTAGTATTGTGGCATGGTCTTAAATCTTTCTTGCAATGTACCACCAGTACAAACTATCTTCCAACTGAAAATCCTAACATTTAAAGAAACAAATTCTATTCAGACTTCTAGTTAAGCAAGCTTCTGTTGAAATAGAATGTATTTTGTGGAAGCTGACGTGAGAATTCTTCAAACGATAATTTAAACAATGAAAGGTAAGGTAGTGTGAAACCTTATCACAATTGTTTTAATAAATCAGGTTACGATCAAAAACCATATATCTTGATTAAATATATATACCGATATAATTTATAATTTTATTTGATCTGCTCTAAAGGGACACAAGTTGTACAGAAACTAAATTTACATTCACTTTGGTCTTCATAATTTTGAATATCCCGTCGTTTCATAGTTACTATGACATTAAAATTTTCGTTCTTTAAGTCACATGATTGCTTGGCTGAAGCTAGGGAACAATTGTAGCGAACAATAAGCCAGCGAACAATAAGGAGGTTTACCTAAAAACCTCAAGATAACATCATACCAAAACGTACTAAAAACAAAAATTAAATGAAGAACGATAAAATCTAAATAAAAAGTAGTAAAAACAATGAATTTATCAATTCTACTGTCGTATAAAGTAGGATGGATACTACAAAATATAAATTCATCGAAAAGGGAAGGGCTTCCAACTTTTGCCATTTTTGGACTACTTATTAAGATTGCCCCGGGATCTAATGCCCGTGGTCGGCTACTAAGGACATCCTTCGACTGTTCTACGATTCGCTATCATAGAGTTGTCGTCAAAAATTTGGGGGTTTGGTACGGTTTTACTTTAAATGACCAGAAGGGGGTGGGGCTACCAACTTTTGGCCTCTATTGGGACCACTTATAGAGATTGCCCCGGGTTTAAATGGCCGTGGTTGGTTACTAAGGACATCACTCGACCGTTCTAAGGTTCATTAACACAGGGTTGTCGTCCAAAATTTGGGGATTTGGTACGGTTGAAGTTTAAATGACTAGAAAGAGGGGGCTACCCACTTTGGGCTTCTATTTGGACCACTTATAGAGATTGCCCCGGGGTCTAATGCCCGTGGATGTTTACAAAGGACATCGTTTGATCGTTCTACGGTGCGCAAATATAGGGTTGTCGTCCAAAATTTGGGGGTTTAGTACGGTTGAAGTTTTAATGACCAAAACTGCGGATGGCTACCCACTATGGGCCTCACTTTGGACCACTTATATAGATAGCCCTGGGGTCTAATGGCTGTGGTCGGTTACTCAGGACATCCCTCGACCGTCCTATGGTTCGTTAACATAGGGTTGTCAAAAATTTGGGGGTTTGGTACGGTTGAAGTTTGAATTACTAGAAAGAGAGGGCTATCCATTTTGGGCCTCTGTTTGGACCACTTATAGAGATTGCCCCAGGGTCTAATGGCCGTGGTCGTTTACTAAGGACATCGTCTGATCGTTCTACGGTGCGCAAATATAGGGTTGTCGTCCAAAATTTGGGGGTTTGGTACGGTTGAAGTTTTAATGACTAAAATGCGGATGGCTACCCACTATGGGCCTCAATTTGGACCACTTGTATAGATAGCCCCGGGGTCTAATGGCTGTGGTCGGTTATTCAGGACATCCCTCGACCGTCCTCACTATCATGAGAGTGCGAATGGGAAAAACGGTTGACTTGCATTCTTAGTAAAGTTTACTTACATTCTAAATTTTTTGTCGTCTGATATATCTGGATTTTTCTCAATTAAAACGATTTTTTTTACATAATTCAAGATATGATTGTTGCATCCCATTTTCTTAATACTTCTTGTTAAACGTACGTTCTGTATCTTAGTTTTTTCTTTTCAACACACATATTAAAATCGACAAATTGAGTGTCTTCGTGTAAGTTATTTGACTTAAACGCCATTTTAAGAACAACAACACCATCAACAGTTTCTCAAATCTTATATATTATAGACTTGAAAGCATTTCGTGCAGTTTAAGTCATTTTGCACAAATCAAACCCAAGGGATAAAAGATATATACTGAAACAAACGAAGGTGGTCAAGAACTTAATCGTTATAGTTAACTCGTGTACTCAGATATCTGAAAGCGAAATTTTCTTGCATATGTGCGACAGTTTTTTTGTGTATCACTGCTGTATCCTTTTCTATGATGTAAGTTCCAAGATTTCATTTTGACCCTTCTATTGTGTCAAATTATATTGAGAACTTTGCAAAAGTGTTTTAAATATTAACTCATTCCAATTTAGATATGCAATTCCAATGATGGCAAATCTTGTTCCACCATTTTTGAGAATGACCAAGAAGTTTGAATAAATCGCAAAAAGCTGAACAAAATCATATTTGTAACTCTATATCTTATGATTTAACGCAGCAGCAATTAAAAAACATGGGAATTTCAAAATCCAATGGAAAATACAGTTTCACTACATTTGTATTTCTCATGGGACTTTGAAATATTTTTATAGAACTTTTACCATAGGATTTCTTTAACTTCAATGGGAAAATTTTTCCCATGGCAATACTAGTAATTCAAACTCCAATTGGAAATAGTGAAAAAATAGCTTATCTCATGGGAAAATGCATTTTCTGATAGGATTATCTAATTTCTATGCTTTTTAAATTGCGGTAGTGTAAAAGTGTATTAACATATCAATTTTGGCTGAATATTGGCTTTTCTATTTTAGATCCTTTTGGTTAGGGACCGACTATTTAACTTGAAGGGGGGGGGGGGCTATGGTTTTTTTTTCTAAAAAAATATTTTGGATCTGATTTTATGTGAAAAAAATATTTTGGCTGCCAAAATGATGAAAAAAAAATTTCTGAATGAGGCTTTCAGTGTTATCAACTTCGCAAGTCTCATGAAATTTTTCAAATTATTAACACTTATGTGGTAGCTGTCAAAACTGGTTGCACAAGATTTGCAATAACTGGAATTGCAAATTTTAATTGCAATTAGTTTATGATTGAATGCCTTTTGAATACCACACTCACTTTTTCTTATGTGACTGACATGTCATGTGACTTTACGGTTGAGAGTGTAAACATTTTTATGCATTCAAAATAATTGTAACTTCTTTGTATTTTATAAATTCGCGGTAATAGAGAAATCTGAAAATGAGTCCGGTCCATCATTTTAAAACCAAAAGAATAAAAAAATTTCATTTGTAAAGCGTAGAACTGCATTGCAAAAATTGGGAATCGTTTAATATTTTCAAAATACGCATTTGTTTTCCATATTTAAAACGCTGTTACTTTCATTGACTTCATTTTCATTTGTTTTAAGAACACCCAAGTAAATTATGATTATTTTTGGGAGTACAATAACCAACTATAGCATAAATCAGAGTCAACTTTAGCCCACTACACAATAAACTATAGCATATAAATTACATTTTAAGCATCAATCGTTCAGTAAGTTCTTTGTTGGCACAATATTGAATTGAGCATTTATTTACATTATTGTACTCTTTTCACAAATCGAATATTAAAGTAGCTATTTGGTGGTGATTAGCAAACGAAATATGAAGTTTTATGTCCGATCGCACTATTATTAAAATTAGTCATAGTAAACTATCGCTCCTCTTGAGTTTTCATGCAAGAAAACTGTAGCCCTCGTGCAAGTAAACTTTCGCTCTCAAGACAGAACCCTATTGCATTTACTGGAATTTTCAGCTGTAATGATATGATGCGGCATGACAACGATGCACCTAGGTTGCTAAATGCAAAAGACATGTTTTGTAAAAAGAACAGATGTTTTAATAATGAAATTATTACCTAAAATTCTAAGTAAGTAAAATGCCTTTAAATTATGTCAAATTTTAAATTATTCTAATATAAAGGTATTTTGTAATCATAATAATGCTCTTGACTTAAATATTTCAACGTCAAATACTAATTTCTGTTAGAAAAAAATTGTATTTTTAACCTAAATGCCACATTTTTCGTCTAACTGATTGTTTATTTTCCCATAATACATCTGGAACACACAAGTTAATTTTGCAGGGAATCCAAGTCAACCGTTTTTCCCTTTCGCACTTTCATGATGGTGGTCCTACGGTTCGTTTATATAGGGTTGTCAAAATTTGGGGGTTTGGTACGGTTAAAGTTTGAATGACTAGAAAGGGGGGGGGGGGGGCATCCACTTTGTGCTTCTATTTGGACCACTTATAGAGATTGACCCGTGGTCTAATGCCCGTGGATGTTCACTAAGGACATCCTTTGATCGTTCTACGGTGCGCAAATATAGGGTTGTCGTCCAAAATTTGGGGGTTTGGTACGGTTTTCATGTGCACATCTTACATTTTTTATATTAATAACAAAGTTTGTTCTTTCATGGGCAACCTATGTCTCTTCAGTGCAGATCAAATCAAAATATTTGAAGATCATAAACCGAAATATATCTGAAAACTGATAGAGAAGACTTAAATGAATAGCAAAAATTAACTAAATACAGAGCTATGCCCGAGGGAGATTCTACCTAGTTTCATACAAAGTTTTATAAAATTCAGATATTGTTAAGTTTCAAAATAAAATCAATCACCGCTTCAAGAACGTGACGCACAAGATTTTGCGTTGACTGTAATTTTAGTGCAGATCAGAACAAACATTTGAAAGACCATAAACCAGCATATATTTAAAATCTAAAACAAAAGAAATACCAAAAATCAGCGAAGTACAAAGCTTTTCACGAGGGAGATACTCCTTAGTTTTAACCAACTTAAAAAAAAAATAAATGTTACAAGTTTCCAGAACCAAATTGGTATATGGACCAGCACAGGGCTGGACTACTGGGTTATGAGAAATACACTAACATTTAATCTTTGATGAAGCCGAGAGAGCCTTTATATACATTTTATATGGAATATACCGGGTTATTATATGACGTATTTTTTTATCACTCAAAGTTTCAAGGATTGAGTAGAGTTTAGAAATTGGTATATGCCACGAATAAGACCTGGCACTGAATGTTCCTTATTTTTTGCATTTACAGTATTCAAATAAGATCAAGTATAACAAGTTTCTAATATGCCAGCTGACTTACCCTATTGTAGACGTCACAATGGTGGTTCTATTTCTCAAAGATGTGTTTGTAGTGTCTGTAAATAATGTGTCTCTGAATTGTTATACTACTGAGATTTTATACTTATCTGTAATGATAAAATGCTATATGTACTCCAAAGTTATACAAGGACTGGAACATCAAAGACAACATTCTCAAATTAAAAAAAAATTAGGTATGGCGGCATATTTTTGAACTATTGACAGAGGTAATTTTACCTTTTGCCTTACAGTACAATGTATTGCTAAACTTAAATATCCTATCATCTAATGGAAAACTTTCTATATTCACACTTCTGAGTAGCAAGCTTCTGCTGAAAAACATTGTGTTTTTGGAAGATAACGTGTGAATGCTTCGGTCGATAAATTAAAGCCAAAGAGAAAGAAGTATGTCTGAAACCCTATCACAATTGTTTAAATAAATCAAGTGACAGTCTAAAAACATATATCTAGCTAACTATCAATACAGATATGATTTTAATTTTATTTGATATGCTCTGAACAGACGTAAGTTGTCTATAAACTAAATATAAGTTACATCTGTATTTTAGTTTGTTAATGTATCCCACCATTTCATTTTAGAAATTGCCTCTTTTATAGTCATAAGTTCCCCTAGTATTGTGTAAGGTACCATATCATCGATGTTGTACGTAGCTTTTAAAATAACAAAAGTTTTCTTTCAAGGAGTTGTTCTTGTGTTATTCGCAGTACATAAGCGGATGAGATGGGGTTCTGGGGATTAGAATTCCCTCTTTTTGATAATTTTGGAGATGTCTCATGGGATTAGTAAGAAAAATCTTGAATGCCCTTCATTTCGTCAGATAAATATAAATGAACATGGGGACAAAATTCCTACAAATACAGGGAAGTTTGCGAATATGGAAAATTATGCGTTTGTTGTTCTTCATTTCGAACAACGCTACACCTATATCTCTTGCTTGATTAGGGATGCGTAATCGTCAAACAGGTATAAAATATCGCTCAAAGCACTCGTAACACCGTCACCAAGTTCCAGAAATTAAAATAGTCCTTGGGTATGACTACCCGCGGGAGAGTGGTATTGACTTAGATGATAAATCACTCTGTTGGTATGATCGAAATTAATATTCAAAATCATCTAGCTTGTTGTTTTAATGGTCTAATACAAAACTAATTATTTTTTTCCTCACATGCCGGGCACTCGATTCGGTTAAAAAGGCTCGACAGAGCTGACTGTACGCCGGTATGTATAACCGGGTAGTGAAAAAGAGCATACCTTGTCTATGGGGGGTAGACAGGTTATAATATGGAAACCGTTGTCCCGAATAATTTTAGACAAACTTTGTGGAGAAACGCCACGCTCAATGCAGGATAGCGTTTCTTCTATAATTATTCGAAAAGAACATCATTGGGGTCGCATGGATGTTTATACATTGTATTTCCAGTCCTATGGATTTTTTGGGTGTTTTACACTGCAGTGAAAACTCGTTTCCCAAGAAATTTTATTGCCTGTTTGGCTTCTTTCTTTTGAATATTTATATATTTTTAATTTATTTACTTATAGCTGAATTAGTAAACTCTAATGAACCAGTCAAATTAGTATATGTTAGCATAGAATGTTAATTCAATTAAAAAGGCTACGTACTTATTTTTTCCAACAGAAATTTACATTTTGCGTGATATGGGTATTCAAGATTTTTTTTTTAAGATTTAAACTACCTATCACAGAAAATTGATAAATCTGATAATTTTGTTTCAGAGAATTCCTGGTAAAAAGACAAAAGTCTGGAGCGTGCTGGATGACACGACATTGTCGTTTTTCCGGGAAAACAAGGTACAAATGTATTATGCATACCTAGATGATCTTGTCGTGATTATGTAATATACTGTCATTCTATTTACTATAACATGGAGAACATGCAAATGAGAATTGAAATAAATATTACAAATTTTAGACATCAATTTTCAAAATTAAGGAGAATTATCAAAATTACAAGGCATCAGATATTACAAAAGTCAATGAATGAACACATACGCACAATATAGGAAAAAAAGTGTTAGATAAGTGTGTACGTTAGCAACGTTTTCGAGGCCTATCTCTTTAGGAATGTCATGTTTTGTTTCTTCTTTTTTTTGCTTTTATTTATTAAGGATAATCTACTTTTCAACAAATCTATTCGTCTTGGATGAGGCCATGCTAAATCTTTGTAGGGGCAACTTTTTCTTGACATTCTTCTTAAATTCTGTTTCTTTGTTTGTTCTGTTGCCTGCATTTTGTTTTGCTTCAAAAATTGCCACAAGTTTTGTTTATTGTTCCTTCTTATTGCAATATAAAGCTTATCTAATAATAAGAATACAAGTATCAAATATTTACCATTAATAACAAGATAAACAATCTTTTTCTCGAATTATATACAATGGTACTCAATATCTTTTACACTCCTACGTTTTCACTTATGGGTTTGCATTTACCGGGTTTAAATTCGAATTATTTGACAATAAATGAACTTGCCTAATAATTGCGCTATCAATGTTTTGAATTAATACTAGAAAACTGAATAAAAATGTAAATTAAGGAGAAGCACAGTGTACCAACGGTCATACTGTGCAACGCGCTAATTCAATTATAAGGGATTCATAAATCAAAAATTCTTTTTTTTGATTAAATATAGAAGCATAATTGTCTTCACAAGTACTGAGGAGTATATTGCATAATTTCAGAGATCATCTTGCATTGACTCGGTACAATTATCAGATATCCAATCAGTGAGAAAAGTATCAGAAAACCAATTTGAAATAGTCACTGATATCAATTCTCAGATATACGTGAGTATGAGTTCTTATATTTTGATCACTAGTCTACATAAATTGAAACGGAACGGTATTTGTATAGCCAATATATAATTTTACAAATATTAAATCAATTTTTGCCTTCTGAAGAAAAAAGTGCGGGAAAACAAATATCTAAGAAAAGGCTTGTTATTCTGACCT
>MJUU01018474.1:26866-37878 GCA_002080025.1 Modiolus philippinarum | reverse complement strand
CCATAAAAATCAAATGGTCGTTCCCTAAATGAATGTCAATTACTTATTTTTGTTTTATTACTTATTTTTGGCAATGAATTTTGCTTTGAAATCCCTTAAAGTAGAAATTTTCTTCATTTGAGAAAAGGGACGTAATTCATATTGCGCATGGGTAAATGTTCTTGTTTTTTGCTTTTATTACTATCATAAAACAACTGAGAGACAAAACCAATGAAAATAAAAGCATTCATTTGAGAATGTATGGAGATATGCTTTGCAACGTTTAAAATATACAAAAAAGTAAATTTTGAAAATTTGAACTTTGACCTTAGTTTCTTAACATTTGCACCATATTTCACGTTTACGACCAGTCAAAACCAAAGGGTCATATCATTTCCTTCGATGTTAGGTATAATTTAGCCGTGTGTCATGCTTGTTGATTAAACTCTGAAAATAAGCTAGATATTCACGACAGGTTCCTGCACTATGTCAGCTTCCATTTTAGCTTCCGATTTTCTTGCAAGATCGATCCCTTGACTTCACCATCAAGGCCCCTTAGTTAAAACGAAATTGAAAATCCTTTGTCATGTTAAGTTTTTTCGAAAAATGCAGTGTAGTTTTATAGTTTGCCTCTCTTTCTTCATGTTTTATTACAATGAACCTTTTGATAAAAGTGTTATACAATTCACAGTAACTTCGGTATTTAGTTATTTTATACACAGTCTGAAATTTTCCCATGATATATCTTTTGCCTTGATCTTTCGAGAGATTCTATTTTACTCAAAATTTCCAAAAATGATTAACAAATATGCTTATTTTGAAAACGTCAATAAATACTTGTTTTGAAAACGTGTGTTTTGTGAAACAGTACCCAACAGTAATTGTTAAGAGGAAACCTTTAGAATGGGCATCTGAGATATCAGTATGTATCTATAAACTCTGCTATCAGCAGAAAAGTCCAATTATGGATTATTTTATTGTTTTTCTTGTGCAGTTCCCGGTAGATTGTTGCAGGTGATTGTAATTTTCGGCCAATGTAACTGTTTCTGTTATCTTTTCTACATTATATTATACGTGATACAAATGTGAAATACCAAAACCGTTTCACTTAAAACTTAATTGAAGGAACTACTTAATAAGTTTATAGATTTTTTTCAATTAGAAATTCTTAAGATAAGTCCATGCACATTTCCTAAAACAGGATTTGAAGTTTCTATATATAAAAGAAACTTGTACATTTTTGTTTATATCTGATGCAATAATATTAAAATCTTTATATCAATATGGTCTATCTCTCTTTGATGGCCTTCCAAATGTTTTAGTTCGATCTGCACTGATGACACATAAGTTGTCGAAATGCGCATATGCAGAAAATAAATTAACAGTAACTTCGGTATTTTGTTATTTGACCAACATTTTCGATTTTTAATTCCAAAGCCTCGAAGAGTCTGGAGAATTTATAAAACCATCCGATAGGTGTCACGTGACTAAAATGAGCGTTAATCCTATTAACCCACTTAAATGAGCTGCGTGCTTCCGCCGGAAATATAGTGTGTAAGTTTCTTTAAAATTCCGTTTTTTTTTTGGTATACGGAATAGTAACGGTGTTGCTATATAAAGTCAATAATAACAAAAAGTATATAAATATAAACAGTATTCACGTCCGTTTCTCTATTAAGAAATTCAGCGCGCCTTTCGTGTAGTTATATGTTCTCTGCATCAGTATTCATTTACCCTGTATTGGCTATTTATTGCATAGTCATTGGAGAAACATACGAATGGGTTATCAAATCAATTATCAATTATCTAATTTCCCGATAATCAAATTATACATTTTCATGCAGCAATTTCTCGGTAAGATCATTTTACTTTCGGGGGGGGGGGGCAAATTTATTTATTTTAGATTAGAAGATTTATTTTCAAACACTTTTTCAAAAGGACAAGATTGTGTATATTGTTTTTACCGTAATGTTGACAGTACATTGATCAAATTTCAGGGAGGTGCAGATTTCATGTAAGCTCCCCTTTCCGAATAAAATGGTCGTCCTCCTAGCACCAATTAGACCTATCGATACTACTAAAATAATGAGATGCTTTTTGTTAGCCAGGTTACTGCAGAAACAACAAAAACTACGACTAAGCAGTTGGGATGGTTGTGCCATTTTAAAATTTCATTGGCATATATGCAACTGTGCCTGCACTTAGCTAATTAACTTAATTAATTAATTACGGAATCGCGGTTTCCGTCATCGGCCCGAAATTATACAAGCTTTTACTCGACAGGAACTACAGATGGGTGATTTACCACAGAAATGTTGAGAATGACGATGATAAACATACAACAGGCAGTAAACCGGTCAACCCAATCTTTAAGAAAGTAATTGTTTGTTTTGTTTTTTGTCGAAGTTTTCAAACTTACAATAGCTTTTCTTGACCGGGCGGCCTATTCACATCAAGGAATATACCGAGACAGGGCAGTCATTACTTTTTACTTTGACCTTTTTTGTACAATAAATGTTGAAAATATGTTCCCATGGCTATACATGTAATATGGTTAATTGTTGAGACAAAATCGTGTACTAGATGTAGATGACATTTTCACGGTATGCATGTGTGTCATATCTGTTTTTTATTAGCATTTTGGATTATATATGTTACGTCAAGGATGAAGGTCTGAAAAATTAAAATAAAGAAAGAAAATATAAAAGTTGATGAACTATAAGTAAGAATTTGGCTTGCATGCACGAAACACAGTGAAGTAAGGGCATTAATCAATCACGGAAACCCTGAAATTGAAAATCACAATGCACTAAAATAACCCTTTACCACCTACAATAAACGTATAAACTGTCAGTCACAAAGCACAGTGCACAATGGAACAATTCAGAAATAGTACGGCATTCTGGGATTGTGATTGTTCACGACGTCGCTGATTGGTCAAGACATATTTCGCGAGTACAGAATTTCTGAATCGGTACATTGATGTACAACGTCGATGTCAGAAGGTTTTAATTCGAACAGAGGTTGACCGATTAAGTATAATAGTCAACTTAACTGATTCAGGAATTAAAATTTAGCTGAGTTTTCATATAATATTCTAAAAGTTGCTTTCTTCAAGATTGGTTAATTGCACAATTAAAGAAAAAAAATGGTCCTCATTGTCCAAGACTTCACATGTTTTACATAGTCTTTCCTCTCTGGGTATCTTATAGTATCTACCAGTTTCTATTAACAACTCATGGCCGACCGGTCACTCACTCAAATTTTGTTTTAGGTTTTCTGTTTTCCTAATCGGGATGAGATAAATAATCTCTTTTTCATTATTTATTTTTAGGATTTCATACAGAAAATTTTTATTTTGTTCATTTAATTTAGCAATTTTATCACTTATCAGGTTTTTATAATATTCAGTTACAGGATTTCAATACTTTTTATAAATCAAAAGCTTCTTTAACATGTTTGAGAAAAGGGTTTATATTATTATTATTATTATTTAATCTGAAAAATATTTTAAAGACTGAGTTTTATATAATTTTCAAAAGGAAGAAAATTATGTTCTACTATTACAATTATGTTTCTTGGGCTTTCTTTAATTCCTAAAACGTTTTTGATAAAGTTTAAATGAAGCTTTTCAATATGCGACTTATCAAAAAATGCTAAAGTATTAACATTTCTATGGTTTTTAACAGCCCAAGATCTACCTATAAAAAGCTGTATATAGTTATTCATAAAACAAATTTCAGCATTGCATGTTAAAATTGTGGAACAAATAACAAACTACTTTAACTGGAATATTACTAAATTCTGATGTAAAATAGTTCTCAATCATGTTTTTCAACCTTTTTTTATTTTGCAAATGATTCCAGTAAATAAAGCTCTGTCTAGAATTTCTATATTGCTCCATTCTTAGTAAGGGAGCAATTCGTAACCCTTATCCACGGGTTTCTACTAGTTAAATCTAAACACTGAAACAAAAATCACCCCTTTCGATTATTTTAATCCCATTTCGGAATTACCTTTGTTATTTTATTCATTTTTCATAAATTGCACTTTCTCTTCGCGTTGATTGAGGCAGCCCTCTAATTTCCACAAAAAAACCTTATAAATTAGTTATTTTCTATGCAACAGTTCTTTGGATGACTACGAGTTTTTCAGGTGTGTATATTTTCATTGCTTTCGAATTTCAGCTCCATCGGAGCTTTGATTTCAAATATAGTCACATGCCAAGATCGGGATGTCAAATATTCTGGTACCAATTTAAAGGTCTTGCCACAGGAAACAAAACACACAAAAACATATAGCCATAACATTTACTATTCAAAAGATATACGGAGTGTTAAAGTTTTCAGAAAATGTAGTTATATTCCAAGGTCAAGGTTACAAGGTTAAATATTCTGGGACTTATCAAAAGATCTTGCCAAAAGGATCTCCTATTCATAATATGGAGACCCTACAAATAACCATTCAAAAGATATACATAAATTTCAAATTATTATTTTTCTCATAAAGTCCGTCACATGTCAATGTCAAGGTCATACAGTCCAATATTCTAGTATCACTTGAAATGCCTTGCCACGGGGATCACGCATGCTAAATATAAAAGCCATATCACTTACCATTTAAAAAATATACCTAATTATAAAGTTTTTTTTTCAGACAAACATACAGACCAAAAACAATATGTCCGCCCGTATATCGGTTCATAAAAATATTTTGTCCGTCTTACAAAAACAAGATAACAGTAAACACTTACAATTGCCGAAAACTACAATCACATGCCACAATTCACAAGCGAACTGCACAACAACAAGCGTATTGCATGAATGTGATATATGAAAAAGGGTGCTATTAATATTGGCTATCGATTAAGTTAAAAGGACAAATGTGCCTATAGCGTGTACTTTCAATGGCAAACATCAGTTTTTGAAAAAAAAAGTTCAAGTAGTCTTATTTCAGTAGTTCTCATTTTTCCACTCCAAAACAGACATATAAATCTACGCGGATTATGCTCTCCGTCAAATAAAGATAAATTAGCCGTGAAGCTGGGTAGTGATTGATATTTCAGATTGGTCTTTCTCTTGATTTTTTGTGTCTAAGATTTTGCTATGGGCGAATCGATTACTGCCCTCTCGTGGCCTCTTGTGGCCTCTTATTATGCAACTGTCATCCAGTCCTGCCTTTGACAACGGATAACACTTTTATTTTTAGGTTGTTCGCATTTAGTAAGACCTGTGATCGACAGATATTCCATTCAAACCACTACTTGTTGACTAATATTATCTTTTGAATTTGTATGAAAACTCATTTCCTTTCATTGTTTTATAAGTTTTACATTATGACTACGTCATTGATATTTCTAAAAAAAATAATGACGCGTGTTTATTTAATTTGCACTGAAAGAATGATGTGTTTCCTATTAAAACGGATATTATTGATATGTTGCATATAAATTGTACCACATGGTATCTGGACCCTGTATAAATCCTTTACTTCTACACATGAAAATGAATTAGTGTTTGGAAACATAGTTCTAACTGAGGACTGAACTTGTGTATTATCACTAACGAAGCTTGATGTGAAGGATTCAAGGAAGTCGATTCCGAAATTATGTTTTCTGTTTTTTGTGAATGATTAACACTCCTCATCATAGGACATATGTCACATTCAGGTACAATTATAATTATGAAAATGTATAAACAAATTGGATATACCTACAGAGTCCATTTTTATTGGTATTAGAAATTCGCATTTATTTATAATATAACATTATAGACCGCAAGTTATTCATAGTTTTACATAACCCTGCTTTAAAGTAAGCCAAGACCACATTCTTTTAGGATCTATAAGATCGATGCCGAGACGTTTCCAAGGATGAAAAAACATATACACAGTGTGACGACGCTATTTCGATGTTCGCACAAGAGAATATGATGATGAATTGAAAAAGTAACTGTTATAACAGCGCTTGCGTCTACTTGTAGCCTTTACAGTTTTTAAGTCCACGATCTGCAGATATGACAACCTTAATAGGACTCACGTCCTTTGCTCTACTGACGGGCATAATTCTTGGGCGATTCTTGTTTTCTGCCAGTTAAAAGTAGGTATGATTCAGCCCCTCCACTCACGCCTGATTTATATACTATCTGCATTTCTACAATTATAGTGTACTTGTTCAAGTGAGAATACACTACTGTCACTTCAATGACATATTTTAGCTGCGATCGATGTTGCTCGATATTTTTTGTCTAGAATACCGCTTAAGTGCACGCTCTAGGGCCTTCTTGATCTTGCTTGAGGGAGTGAATATTGTTCACCTCTGGTTGAAGACCCTCAGGCGACATCAAGATGTAGATAGGAATAAAAGCCCTGTCCTTGATAAACTGGAGTTTTCTATGCATCGTGTGCGTTTTTGTCACATGTACATTCACTCCATATCCTTTCATTTTGTCTTATCAAGTTTCTTTTCTGAACATTTGTAAAAACGAATGTCATATCTTTGACAATCGACTCCATGAGTGTCCTGTGGTTGTTTATACGTTGTATTGTCGTTTAGTTCATTTGTTGGGAAAAGAATGGCAGTTTTTGTAAGACTACTTTGTCCGATATTTTACATTTCTTGGCAATCCCGCATCCATACACAAATGACACATGGATGAAGTATTGTTCGACATCTACCAAGTGTATTCCGCCCCAAGCCGGTGCTAGGGGGCGTATTGAACGCACTTTAAGATATGAGTGTAAGCTTATTGTTGAAGGGTTCATGATGACTTCCTTCAAGATTAAGCCTTGCTATATTTGCTCAAGCTTACCATGACATTGAAGGGATTGCTTCCCATGCACATTTACTTCATATCCCTTTATTTGTTTATGTAAAAAACAATGTGGATGGTGAGTGCAAAATAAAAAATAAGCAATATCAATAATTTTGAAAAAAGCGTAAGGATAGCAAGGACAAAATAAATAAAAGTTAAAGTAAAGAAGGTTAAAGTAAGAAAAAAAAACCAGATACATTGCTTAACAAGATATGTTTTGTGAAACACTTATGCCCCCGGGTAGAAGTAAAGAAGAAACATTTAGCAACTTTGAACAATGAATGTCCTTCTGACAAAATAATTTGTAGAAATAAATTCTGGTATCAACAGAAAAGTTTAATTACATCAAATGATGATAGCAATTCAGAAGTCACCCAAATGAACCCTTCCAATCATTATCCAAGCATTATTAAGAAAACAATTTTCACCTCCCCCCTTTTTGGAACATTTATAGCCAACTCATTGTGCTCTGTTTATCAGTGTTATCAGTACTTTGATTAAACCAGGGATCATCAATACTGGTTCCCCAAAAGTGGAGGAATACACAGAAGAGAAGAAATGAAATAATGGATATTTTAGTAACATCCCTCATCATTGATATATATATACTAGTAATACATATATAAATGAAGAAAATATGCTGAATGATTTCAAAAATCTTTTTAACAAAAAAAAAAAATTCTATAGATATCAAGAAACATTTCACCATAAATGAGTTTAATTTCTCTCTCTCTATATATAAAATAAAAGAAGTATAATTTCATTTTTTGGGGAAATTTTACCGGACAGTCACATGCCAAGGTCAAATATTCTGGTACCAACTGAAAGGTCTCTCCACAAGGAATACACAAGCAAACTATGAAAGAACTATCTTTTACCATTCAAAAGATATGCTCAATGTTAAAGTTTTTATGCAGTTGTTCACAGGCCAAGGTCAAGGTCACAAGGTCAATTATTCTGGTACCAATTAAAAGGTCTTCCCACAAGGAATGCACATGCAAAATATGAAAGCCATATCACTTACCATTCAAAAGATATACCCAATGTTAAAGTTTATTATTTTTTTCAAAAAGTCCATCACATGTCAAGGTCAAGGTCACGAGATCCAAAATTTTGGTATCGTTTGAAAGGTCTTGCCACAAGGAATGCACATGCAAAATATGAGAGCCCTATCATTTACCATTCAAAAGATATATCCAATGTTAAAGTTTTTTGTGGACAAACAGACAAACAGACAGACAAACAAACAGACAGACAAACAGACAGACAGACAGACCAAAAACTATATGCCCCCCGAAACTTCGTTTCACGGGGGGCATAAAAATACAAATATATATCTACGCTGCATTATCAACATTATATTCTGTTATGCTGTACACATGTTTAAATTTTATATCACAGAGCTTTAATAGTCTGATCATAATAAATGGTATATGTCAGACTTTCTGTTTATACTCTGGGCTTTATATTGAGAACATATACCCAGTAGCCAGTACTTCGGTGCTGGCTCGAAAACCGATTTTATTTGAAAATTTGCAATATCAACTGCACTGCTGTGAAGGTTTATAGCGTTAGCTAGGACACCACTGTATCCTACTGCTATGTCTTCACAAGTATTTTCTTTTACTAGTTTCATTACCAGAAGCTGTATTTCAGAGATGTTTTAAATAGTTTGAAAAACGGGTTTTCTATTTTCTCGTATTCTGGAAGAAAGGTAGCTTCTGGGAAATGCCCATGATGAAATGGAAATGGATGTTAGAATGATTTAAAATTGACATCTCTGTATTGTTATCCATATTTTTAACAAAATTCTTTGGTTTAATGACATTACTCTTTTCTGTCTTGTTTACTTACTTGTTTATAACATTCAGTGATTCACTTCATTTGTATTATAACTCAGAAGATATTTTTCTTTAAATGTCTTTAGATAGTACCAATACCAAAGCTTCGGCCTTTTGCTCTTCAAATGACATCAAAATTTGTAGCAAATTAAAAGTCATTCGTTTTGGTTTGTGAATAATAACTAGTTAGTGTTTCTGTTTCTCTTTTATTTTCTCCAGCTTCTATTGTATTTTGTTAATTAGTCCTGCTTCCAACTCCAACTCTTCTCAAGATACTTATCAGGTTATTCACAGTTTGAAGTGCGTGAATGTAGATTAAAAAAGTTCACACTTGTTACCAATATCAGCACAGAACGTACACCGCCTCCTAGACCTTTCAATCAGCTCAAAAGTATTCACTTGGCTTTTGAATAGTCACATTGTCTCTGTAAAGTTATGATATTGCCTTTATTTCGTTTTGTTATATTCTTATGCTTGATTTTTCTTCTTTCAGAAGACATTTTGGTGAACTATTTTCGCTAAACTGTAATTTTATTTTTTACTCTAATAGCAGTTTGATGAAAGTTTCGTAAAATCGAGCGAATATCTTGAACGACAATTCAATATTCTGATGCACTTATGTTTGTAACACTAATTTTGACATGAAAATTTTACCTTGCGGTTTATAGAATTTGACTGTTTTATCAAAATTCTAATTAAAAATATCGAGGTTTCATTCCCTGCTGGTGGACCAGAGGTCCCCGAGGGTATTCACCAGCCCGATAGTCAGACTTGTCTGACATGAAAATTTTACCTTGCGTTTTATAGAATTTGACTGTTTTATCAAAATTCTAACCCTTTTAAAAATATCGAGGTTTCATTCCGTGTATAGCACTCGGTAGATGTCCTTGGTACTGGATTTGGCTTCCTATTTCGATTTATTTGGTAATGAGCACTTCTTTTATATCAACTTTTGGATTATGGCTTTCAATTATTTGATTTTAATGCTGCTGATGAGAGGTTACTCCTTGAAACACGTGTACAGCATAACGAAATTTACTGTTTTTTTATGCAACTTCGGTATTTTTTTGTACTTTGATTGGATGGCTTCAAAATTTTCAGGGGGTAAAATCCACAATTTACCGTCGGAACCAATAGCAACGTAATTTCGCCGAAGTAACCAAACTTACTGTAATTTTGAAATCGATTTAAAACGTTCCTTTGCAATTTTGCATTTGAATAGAGATACAACTGTATTTTAGGATTTTCAGGGGTAAATCTATGATTTTACTGTCGCAAACGTCCGTTTTCCTGCTCCGCTAACGCGTAGCCGGAAAACTCTGTCTACGACAGTAAAATCTACGATTTACCCCCTCAGATCCTGAAATACAGTATGGTTATCTCTTAGCTATACGGAAAACATGAACAGAGGATAAGAAGTTGGTCCTAGTTAGGAAAGAAATTCTTCCATAATAAGAGAGGATCTTATCTACGAGCCAAAAAATATTTTTAATTTGATGAATATAGAAATGAAACATTTGAAACAAAAATTGAAAAATACATGTGCACTGGGGTTATTAGTTGTGTGGAAAATTCTGAAGCAAAATGAAAACATCATTTCTGTAGCAATGGCAGTGGTATATTATCTAGACACACAACCTTTTATATATCCACAGGGACTTGCTCCCGGCCTAGAAAAAAATTTTTACTATCAAATATGAATCTCGGAGATTCATATTTGATAGTGAACAATTTTTTTCTAGGACGGGAACAAGTTCTTGTGATGTATATGACTTAAGCAAAATTATATAAAAATGTTCCAAGTATACTGTCAACCCCAAAAATTGTAAATACTAGTTATGTGTTATTGTATCACAGAAAGCATATGAAACGAAGTCTGAGAAGGGCTGATCAAAATAATAAAATATTCCCGTTCTATAGGCTTTCGCTGCAGGAATTCATATCTCCACGCACTGGGGGGGGGGGGGGGGGGGTCTTTAGATTTCAGATAAGTTTCACTTATGTTTACCTGTGAATGTTGTACAGAGCTCTGACAATTTTGGAAACAATAATTACTGCCACATTGAACAAGGCTTTCTTTCAACCGTGACTTTAATGAAGTATGTTATCTCAGTGCATTTTAATATTTTATATTTTGTATCTTTGCCTCTTTTGTCTAACATTGTTGCCACAAGTAGTTTGTCATAATACCTGCTTTCTATACTGACAATCAGTGGAAAACATGGGTAAATCCACTTGCCATACAATCAGTAGAAAACATGGGTTAATCCACTGTACAAAGCAAAAGGTTATGCGGCAAATGCTCAAACTTGTTCAAAAACAGAAAATTATCTAGTATTATAAATAGTAACTAGAATAACTGTGAGCAAAGCTCACAAAA
>MJUU01018473.1:12280-25316 GCA_002080025.1 Modiolus philippinarum | reverse complement strand
GTCGTGCAGCAGCTCTACCTCTATTACCACTCGACAAGGTTGAATACTACTGGCTACACACACTCGAGAATTCACCCAACCGAGATGACTGTACCAAACTCAACGACTACGTTACAGAGACATGGATAGAAGGACGATTCCCACTACCAACTTCGAACCACCACTAGATTGATGGACCCAGAACCAACAACCACCTAGAAGGCTGGCACAACAAACTGAAGAAGAGAGTAAAGACACCACACCCTAGTATCTACAAGATCATCGAGATATTCCAGAAGGAGCAGGCAGCGAACGAGGTCAAGATGGTACAGTATGCAGCAGGTGGGAAAAGAAGATTACCAGAGAAGAAGTACCGTGACATAGAAGACTGTTTGAAGAACGAACTAACCACAGGAGAGAAGAACTTTGCACAGTATGGTGACGCAGCATCATATATCCTGAAGCTCGACTAGTGACAAATAGAAGAAATAGTGAAATGAACTTTGTGCTTATCCTCGTATTGTGATATTATTTTAATTTTAATTATTCATTATTAACTACTATTGTGCTAATTAAAGAACTATTATTGTGCTGATAAATATGCTTATTAAAGAACTATTATTGTGCTTCATAAAGAACTATTATTGTGCTAATAAATGTGCTTATTTGTGCTTCATAAATGTGCTTGTAAAAGAAATATATGTGCTCATATTAAAGAACTATAATATATAATTGTGCTTGCATATTTCATTGTTTTGTTTATANAATATTTTGTATGCCTCTTTATTTGATCTTCTATTCTGATTTGAGTGTTATTTTCTTTATATGTATAATATTATGATTATGAATGAATAATAATGTATGCTTCTGTTGGAATTTTGTTATGTTATATATCACATAAAGTTATGTCGATAAAGCATAGAAATTGTAATTTTAGTTACTTTGTGCCCATGTGAGACTGAAGAATACACAACTAAAAAGAGAACAAGCCATTACATATAAAATTTACATTTATTTCAATTTTTATTAAACAACTTAAATCTTTAATGTTTATATTGATGTTTAAACACCAGTTTCTCTTGATTAGATGTTTACATAAGTTCCCATTTCGCCTTAGCTGACACAAATATGTACTAAGGCGAAATGGGAATATTTTTTTATATAAAATTTCACAGCTAAGGCGAAATGGGAACAAGCCAATTAATCTTGCAACGTCTGAATTGTTTTGTAATTCATTATAATTCAAACATACCAAGACACTATAATCAGATTATACAACACTTTTATTTTTTATTTTTTTTTACTTTGTTTACCATAAAGAGGAAAGGATTAGGAAACTACAAATCTACACCATGTTTTTAAAGTTTCAGTCTGTTTACAATATGAAGGGTTTTATATACACTCATTGCCAGTCTAACACAAATATAGTTTGCTCCAAAAGTGAATCATTCCAGCGTTTCAAAATTATAAATTTACCCTGTAGAGATCTTAAACTAAATACATATCTTTCGAATTCCCTCTTCTGTTACAACGTACAAATCATATTTTTTTAATTTCAGTAACAAATATGCTTAAAAAGGTTACAATAATGTCAAGTTTTCTTACACCTGACTTGATGAATCAACTGTGTTTGTCTATCTGTTGTAATCATTCACTACCTTGAGACACTAGTGTTTTTGTTGGGCAACGGATGACAGTAATTGTAAGAGCACTCTGTCAGTTTAATTTATGTTTGTTGACGATCCCACATCCATCACTAGAAAAGATACACGGATGTAGCGTTGTTCGGCATTTAGTAAAGAATTCCGCTCAAACCGGTGCCGTCTTGAACTTGCTATGAGGTGTGAGCAAAGCTCATTATTGAAGGCCTCATGTTGACTTCAAGATGAAGAACAACAATAAAAGCGTTGTCCCTTTGCTTGTTTATACCTTGTATTTGTAGAGACTTTGTCTCATGTGCATTTACTCCATTTCCTTTCATTGTTTATGATACCAATATGTGAAATTAAAACACTAAAAAGTAATGAAAACAAATCTTTACTCCCTCTTATGAACAAAATGTCAGCACTGGTTGGCAAGTGATCCCACAGATACATTTCTGGCATCAATAATATTCCATGGGCTGGAATAACCCCACCCACTTCCAAATCCTACCCATTTTTTAAGTCCGGTTACATTAAAACATGTTAACACGAGTATAACCTGCACGCACTGGTGGAACAGGGCCCATTTTTAGACCCACCTACCGAAATTTTGGAAAATTTCGTTTTTTGTTCAAGTTTTTCTTTCAGTTGCTTCAAAATGTTGACCAATGCTTCCCAGTTATATGAACGATGTATCAAATGATTGCTTATTGTATAAGCTTTACAAAGAACCCACATTTTTACAATTTACAATTTCTAAGCCCAATACGTTCCATAGCGCCATTAAACGTACCCCCTACCCCTACGAAATATTGACGAAAATGTATATATTTTCATTGAAATTGCGCAAGTTTGATGGTCTAAAGAACCCGAAGTGCATCTCTATTCTCAATTCTGAAAATTGTTTTGAGTTTTTCAATCTTTTTTCTTGAAAATAAAATATGTTAATATAATGTTAACATATTTTTAAAGACCAAAGTTTTATTTTCAAATAGACCACATGAATTGGAATATTTCCAATTTTGACAAACTTTTGTCATTCTTTTGCCTAATACTACATTTTAATGTAGGTATCAACTGAAAGCTTAATATATAAGCTTCACAACTATTTCAAATAATGGACATTCTTAATTTAATTTAATTTAATGCTTTATCTATTTAACGAGGATTGCAAACAGCCCGAGGGCTACAAAGTTACTCTCCTCAACATAAACAGACAAGACAATATAATACAAGACAATTTACAATACAACTCTCATTCACATACTCTCACACATAGAACAAACACATGTTATCGAAAATCAAAACCATACAAATAAATTATATAAAACGTTTACTGTTTTCAATAAATTCAAACACATATTGAAATAACATTTTGTTGTCATCCATTAAGAAATCACCATTTCCGAATATAAAGATTTTAAGTAGGTAGTTGCACAAAATTTCTTTAAATGATATTAAGTTTAAATGAAAACAAAGACCTTATATTTTCATATTGACCACAATAAATAAAAAAATGTTCAATGGTTACAGGTTTTTTTAGTATCACATCTATTGCATAACCGTGAGGAAATTAAATTATAGTTAAATAAATGATCATTAAGACCACTCAACCCAAGTCTAATACGTGTATGATTTATTTTACCCACACCATGACCATATGTATAAATCTTTTTACTGTTCGATTCGCAAAAATATTTGTTAATTTTATCTTTAAAAACATTTACTGAAGTTGATAATTTATAATCAGCTGGAATCTAATCCATTCTTTGATAGTTGACGGAAAATAAGAAGATAGAAATTTAACTGTTCGTCCATGCAAAGGTAAAATATTATCCATGCGACGCAAGTTATAATTTTGTGTATTGTGAATAATTAATGGACAGCAATTATATAAGTAATTAGGACATTCATGGTTAATTATCTTAAAAAATAAAATTATCTTATGAATTTTACGTCGTGTCAATAAATAATTTAGACCAAGTTCTTTTAATAAATCCTTGTGTTTTGTTATTCTAAAAGCACCAGTAATAAGAATTGCAGCTCTTCTTTGTACCTTTTCAAGAAGATCACATTCACTTTTTAGACAGTTATCATACAAAATATCACAGTAGTCAAGAATTGGCAAAATCATACTTTTATATATTTTTCCAAACAAATTCTTGCTAAAAATCTTTTCATCCTGGACATAATATCTAATCTTTTATTTGATTTCTTACATATTGTAGTAATATGATTACTCCAGGATAAATTTTCAGACAAAATTAATCCAAGATGTTTGTGTTCTTTAACCTGTTTTAAAATCACATTATTTAAAATAAGATCTGGATGCTGGATTTCTTTGTTTATATTACAAAATATCATATACTCAGTTTTATTTGGATTAAATGTAACTCTCCATTGAGAGGCCCATTTACTTAAATTATCAAGATCTTTATTTAACACATTAAAAGATTCTAAATTTTTAATATCTTTTAATAATGTTGTGTCATCAGCGAAGAGTTTCATATCACTTTCAATATTCTGATTTATGTCATTAATATAAACAAAAAACAATAAAGGTCCTAATATGGAGCCCTGGGGCACACCAGCATTCGAATGTTGAGCTTTTGAGGATTTTCCACTAATAACGACTTTCTAAGTAATTTTCAAGTAAATGAAGTAAACTTCCACAAATTCCTAACTGTTTTAATTTAAAAATTAGACCATCATGCCAAACTTTGTCAAATGCTTTTGATACATCCATAAATACAGCACATACATTTCTACCATTATCTATAGATTTATAAATGTTATGAATCATACTGAGGAGTAAATTTACAGTTGAATCATTTTTCTTGAAACCACTATTGTTTTCAATAAGAAGTTCATTTTCAACCAGATAATCATACAGTCTTTTAAAAATAATTTTCTCTAAACATTTTGATATTGTTGGTAGTAATGCTATTGGTCGATTATAAGTCTTGATTTGTTTATCTCCATTTTTATATACAGGGAAAATATTAGAAGTTTTCCACATGGATGGAAATACTCCATTTGACAGACAATAGTTAAATATTTTTGTGAAAGGTTTACATAAGGACTCGGCACATTTTTTCAGAACAATATTATTTAACCCATCAGAATCTGAAGACTTGTCTAAATTGATCTTCGAGAGTAACATAAAAACTTCATTCTCATCTGTTTGCAAAAGGCCTAATGTATTATTGCAAAGCAAATTAAATGGGGGAAGGGGATGTGAATTTGTGTTATCTAATCTCATATGTGAAGAAAATAGTGTGTTGAATATTTCAGCTTTTTGTATTTCATCTGAAATTGTATTGGAGTTTTCACTAAGGGGTGGTATACAATGCTGTGATTTCGAACCCAAAATGGATTTACTTAGTGTCCAGAATTTTTTAGCAGTTAATTTTTCATCCGAAAGTTTATTAATAGTGTTTTCAGTATACCTACTAATAGCATTGCGTTTCATTCGATTTGCTTCTCTTCTAGCTATTATGAATCTTAATTTGTTTTCATCACTTGGAGAATTTTTATACCTATGAAATGCTCTGTCCCGGAATCTAAATGCCCGCCGTACCTCACTTGACATCCACGGTTTATCCTTTGGTCTAATAGTTACTACCTTATTGGGGATATATTCATGTAGGCCAGTCTTATGTAATATAAACATCGTACATCAATAAAACTTTCAAACATATTTACTATAAAATTTTCTATTTTTTGTCTATGTTCGCATAAAAATAACCAGAACACGTAAACTATGTCTTGTATGTGACAATATTGCCTAAATTATATCATGATTTTGTATTTTAACAGTCATTTGGTGACTTAAACTCAATATTTTGCCTGAAATTGATGAAAAATGGGAATTTTCAACGTTTCAGAGTTGCTAAAGTTCACTCTTAAATCGTTATATATGCCAAATCTGGAGGATATATATCTGCACATAGTTATGCCAATTAATTGTTCTAAGCGATACATTAGTTGTCTTAAAGCATTGTCAAGAAAAAACAAGAAGTGTTTGATGTGACTGTAAATTACGAAAATCTTACCCCTAGCCCAACAAATTTTCCTTAAAATTGTCAATTTTTTGTTCATGTTCGCAAAAATTTAACTCAAACACGCAAAATATGTGTTGAATGTGACAATGTTGCATGAATTACATCACGATTATGGTACATTGTTATCGTTTGGATCTGTCCGCTGATCGAGTACTTGGTGTGCTACGGGAATATCCCGTCCAATCAACAACATTATCTTGCAACTGTAATCAATTGGTTGTAGTTGAATAGCTACGTCTCTCAAGTGTGAGTGGTAATGTAGGTATCCACTGAAAGCTTATTATATAAGCTTTACAACTATTACAAATAATGGCCAATCTTATGTAATATAAACATCGTACATCAATAAAACTTACCCCTACCCCCAACAAATTTGCTATAAAATTGTCTATTTTTTGTCTATGTTCGAATAAAAATAACCAGAACACGTAAAATATGTTTTGTATTTGACAATGTTGCATAAATTATATCATGATTTCGTATTTTGACAGCCATTTGGTGACTTAAACTCAATATTTTGCCTGAAATTGATGAAAAATGGGATTTTTCAACATTTCAGATTTGTCCAAAGTTCACTGTTAAATCGTTATATATGCCAAATCTGGAGGATTTATCTGCAGATATGCCAATTAATTGTTCTAAGCGATACATTAGTTGTCTGAAAGCATTGTTAAGAAAAAAAACAAGAAGTGTTTGATGTTACTGTAAATACCGAAAATCTTACCCCTAGCCCAACAAGTTTTCCTTAAAATTGTCAATTTTTTGTTCATGTTCGCAAAAAATTAACTGAAACACGCAAAAGATGTGTTGAATATGACAATGTTGCATGAATTACATCGCGATTTGATAATTTAACAGCCATTTGTTGACTTAAACTCAACATTGTGCCCGAAATTGATGAAAAATGGGGAATTTTCAACATTTCAGATTTGGCCAAGTCCACTGTTAACCCGTTATATATGGCAAATCTGGAGGATATATCTGCAGATATGCCAATTAATTGTTCTAAGCGATACATTAGTTGTCTTAAAACAGTGTTTAGAATATTAAAGGGTGTTTAATGTCACTCTAAATACCGAAAATCGTATCCCTACCCCAGCAAATTTTGACTATATAAGTCATTTTTTACTATATTCGCATAAAAAATAACCAAAACACATAAAATCTGCATTACATATTACAATGTTGCATAATTTCTATCAACATTTGTCATTTTAAGTTCCACTTACAGTATTCAGAGTCGAACTGTTGTATAACTGCCCATAAAACACGCACATGATCTTATTTGTGATATATGGGAGTCTCTGTGTATTTTGGTGTTTCAAGCTAAATTAAAATGAAATAAATTGTGCTGAATATTTGTGGTAAGGGGGGATATTTTTGTAATTTATGAGACTGTAATCAGTCTGGAATGCTTATATTTTCTAATGGTTTAAATATAATGAAAGGATATTTAATCAACATTTTCAAGTTATATATCAATTTCATGAAGTATTTGCATCTCAAAGTCAAAACAGCAGAAATTCTGAAAACGGAAAATTCCCATTTTGCATGCAATTTCGAGCAGAAGAGTCAAAAAGAGACCTTTTAAAAAGTTTAAATCTACTTAAATGATCTTCTGCTTGTCAGCTTTAGTGAAATACACGCTAGAATTCCAATAGAATATATAATTTTTTATTCTTAGAGCCTGAATATTTCATATTTTCCCTTAATTTTCAGGGGAGGGGTGCTAATTTTGGCATTTTTGAACCTACAATACGTCTGAAACTAAAATGTGTGCACACGATTTGTTGCTTATATATCATTAATCAATATTATAACGGCAATTATTAGATATATATTCAGATTTTTACGATCATAAGGTCAGAAAGTCGAAAATGTGAAAAAATCTAAACTTCCGAAAATTCCCACAAAAAATTTACACCGATAATCAAAATTTTATGGATTTTATTGGTTTTATTTTCCAACATTGTTTTACAACTCATAAGTTAGGCATAAAAACTAGATCAAATGACGAGGTCTGTTAATCTGAAAGGAATTGACAGGCAAAAATCGTCATTTTCGCAATTTTTTTGGCAGGGGGAGGGGTACATTTTTGTATCCCCAGATCATAAAAATGGCGTAAAGTGCCCAAACTTGAGTTCATTGTAAGGATATTAAATTAGCTTTAATTTGGTACCAAATTTCAGTACATATTACTTATCATTAAACAATTATGGAGCTTAAAAAATGAAACTTAGGTTAAAACGAAAATACAAGACTTTTTCGTGGTGTACTATAAAAGTGGCCATATACTGTCTATGCGTGCAAATTATGTTCATGCAATTTTCTGTCGAATGTATACAAAGCTTTCAAGAGACAAAAATGTGGCACTCCTCTAAATTGTTTTGTTATTCAAGACATTATTTAGCCCAGTAAAACAATTTTTGTATGTTTCACCAAAATGACAAAGATACCCTATTTTTAAATAGAATATATGACATGTTTGCTTCATCACACGGATTTGCTCAATATGATTTTACACTCCATATGGGCACTTTTGATGTGAAACTGAAGAGAATAGTACCGGTAATTTTGAAAGATCCTTATAAATATGCGTATTTCCCAAAATCGTGATGTTTCAGGATGTTCAAAGTGTTTGTTTGAAACTACATTTTTATTTTCCTAAAATTGCAACATCAGGGTACAGTCATGTATTCGCAAGTTCAGTCAACACCGAAAATTGTATACATATAGATTACATCACAAGATCCTGTTACCGTATTTTTCCCACAGAGATAGTTAGATTTTAAAACTTTAATTGCGAGACTTGCCGAGCATTTGAAATTTCAAAATTTGATTATCGAGAGTTGATAAAATATGGTAATAATCGGAAAAAAGTGATTTAATCTTTTTCATTAATGATAAATGATAAACACCGAAAATTGTATTCCGAATAGATTTGGCGGGAAATAACACGGGGTTTATTCAGCTTATTTGAATATGAAAATTTATCTAACGGATCAGAACCGGTTTAAACTTCACATATCGTTAGAGAAAATGATTCATCAACATAATTTCAAACTAAATACTAGAAAAACTATGAGCAAGGCGCACTAATATATACCACCGCTCCCCATGAAAAAATATCCATTCAAATTTTCAAATAGATGGAGCACAGTGGCAATGTGTACTTTATATAAAACATTCTGTGAAAGTTTCGACGAATTTCATCAAGTTGTCTAGGAGGAGTTGTCGTCATAAAGTAAGTACCCTATGGCGGACGGACGCACGAACGGACACCATGATCACTGTATACCACCCGCTAAAGTTGGGGATAATAAACGGCGATTTTTTTACCAATCTGTAATTTTGAAAAATAAATGAAGCGCGAGAAAAAATAAAAACAAATTAGAGCGAAAGAGTTGATTTGATATTATGAAGTATTGTCAATCGACCATTGAACTCATTCAAACTTTAAGTACATTGTTTGTATTTATGCAGTTTTCCGGTGAATAAATAACATGTATGTTTTCAAACTTGTTTTCACTGCAGCTTTAATAGTTTGTTGGTGGAGTGGGCGGAATGAAGGCGTTAAAACATTGTAGTTTAATGGTTGACAACACAAACTAACACGATAGAATTGAGATTTGACACATATTCCCATTCGTACCGTTTTTATATTTTTTTCACCAAATATAGCCATGCATCCCTTCGATTTGAAATCCATTAACATAAATAAGGAAATTTTCGATTCGCATCTATATCCAATTGTTCAATTCTTACATAGGACATAATGAACTGCGGGAATGTCGGAACTATCAAGAAAGTTCACATGTTCGTTGGTATTTCATAACCTTTCTCTTGATTGTATTAAGTAACAATTGGGCCGATGTCACTGCTGGTGGACCAGATGTCCCCTACCGTATTCACAAGCCCAATAGTCAGAATTGTCTGACATGAAAAAATACCATGCGTTTTATAGAAACTTACTGTTTTTATCAAAATTTTATCCCCTTAAAAATACTGAGGCTTCATTCCGTGTATGCCACTGAGTGGATGCGTTGGTACTGAATTTGGCCTCATATTCGATATTTTTGTTAATGAGTACTTCTTTTCTGACTACTTTGGATTATGGCTTTCCTTTCCATATCATTTGAAAATGCTCCCTGAAACACGTGTACAGCATAACGAAATTTACCGTTTATTATGCAACTTGGGTATTGATTGTATTTTGAAATAAGAATTACGATATTAATGTTTTGTATGTAAAGCCAAAACCGAATACAAGATAAATATAAAAAAACAACCAGTCTCAACAAACGTAATTTTGGAGACTAAATGAGTAGATAACTAAAGATCCGAGACTTAGCCTGTATCGCTCACCTGACAAAATGTTTCTGAGCTATGCCTATTATGATGACCAAAAATGATGTCTTATCCAGGCAGCAAATGCTTTTTATTTTCATTTATTATTTTTTTTGTCAGATCCAAATAAAATGAGAAATAGACCTTTTCACGATAACTGCGGTCCTGAATTTTGCACATGCGCTCATATGCCTTTGAGTGGGTAAAATGCAACGTCATAGTATACGTGACGTCTTGATTAATTGTCCTACGACGTAATTTTTTTTAAACTGTTTTTATGTTCCACTCAAAATCACAGGACCGCAGTTATCGTGAAAGGGTTTATCTATTATAGTAAAGGACCTTCCATACACCATTCTGATCAATAGTTTCAGGGCAGATGATGAAAATGACGATTTTCACCTCGAGTCCAATGATTAACAATGTTCCGCACTGGCGGCCATGTTTTTATCGGATCACAAATAAAACGAGCAATTTTTTGAAGGACCTTGAGATCATCATACCAATACTGTTTATTTAATTTTGCCTTAATAGTCTCAGAGCAGATGATCAATATATAATTTTCCCATAGGGTCAACTGTAAATCAACATGTATGTTCTGCACTGGCGGGCGTGTTTTTTGTCAAATCAGAACGAAATGAGCAATCTTTGTAAAGGACCTTCCTTACATTATCCCACTACGGTTTAGTTAGATTTACTTCAAAAGTTAGAGTAGATAAGGAAAATAATTATTTTGTCATAGGGTCCAATGTTAATCTATATGTTCAGCACTGTTGGCCATGTTAGGAAATGGGCATCTTTGTAAAGGACCTCCTATACATCAATTCTGTAAAGTTTGTTTGAATTTGCTTGATTCCAGAAGAGAAGATGAAAATGAGATTATGCCACAGGGTTCAGTGTTAAAAAAAACATATGTTCCGTGCTGGCTACCATGTATTTTCATCGGATCAAACGAAATAAGCAATCTTTGTACAGACCTCCCGTATATCATTCCTGTAAAGTTTGATTGAATTTGCTTCAATGGTTCCAGAGAAGAATATGAAAATGTGATTTTCCGTAGGGTCAAATGTTAAAACTATCTTCCGCGCTGGCAGTTATGTAATCATTGCAAAGGACCTTCAATACATCACTCCTGTAATGCTTGGTTGAATTTATTATGGTGGTTTCGGGGACAAGATGAAAATGTGAAAAGCTAACGACGACGGACGACGGACGCAAAGTGATGACAATAGACCATATCCAAATTCTGGTATTCATATTCACCAGTTGCTGTTTGTCCGCCCTACGTCATAAACGTGTCCGCCCCATGTGACCAACTTCATGACGTTTTAGCTCTTCTATACTGTGACGTATTGATAGGTAGTCTGGTAAAACCTAATACCAAAGGTCGGATATTGTCTATTGTATACAATATAACCTTTTAATACCGCAAATCAGTTTTAGAGTGTGAGCAATAAAACCAAAATTAATACATGTAATTTTAATTAAATATATTTGTGATTTGAACATTGCGTAACGGGTAGGGAGATCAATAAACACAAAGTCTCCACTCTGCTGACCATTTATGGGACTGTTCCGTTGTAGAAGAACTTTTAAACATTTTGGCATTGTCAAATTCCAACTGTCTTTTTTTTTCGAGTAAGAAGACATAAAGTTATTAAGAAGACAAAAAATCACAACTAAAACAGAGTGAAACATTTAAAAATATAATTGTATTATTCTCAATCATTAAGCAACTATTAGTCCTCCAACAACGAGCAAAATTACTGACAGTTGATAGGAAGTTCTCCAATCAATTAATGCTTTATCTATCTTTTAACTTAATTTATGCTATTTTAATTCTTATCTTCCATGTTTAGGTAGTTGTCGAATAATCAAAAAATTCCAGTGCTAAGTGGATTTCTCTGACAAAGGGTGCATGTTGCTGAGGTAAAACAGTTGCATCGTGTTCATTTTCTCCTGTTGAAACTGCAACCCGGTGGTTACAGAAGACAAAAGGTACGATTTCCATCATGGAAATTTTTGAATTGTAAAAACTGAAAAAGCACTGTTTGAAATACCTATCTTCTTCTTATTGGAAATTCCTGATGATTCAAATAAGCCTACACTTAATTGTGAATAAGATTAGCATCGAGCACTGATATAGGTGATATAGGTTTTATCTCTTTATGGACAACCTTACAGTCATTAAATAAGCAGCTATGGTTGTTATAAATAAATAACTACTTCAGTTTACCAAAGTTGCGTCATTCTTGGTAAGATGCACCGGCAAGCGAATACCGAAGCACTCAGTAGTCTCCTTAATTTTGAATTCGTTTGAGTGTATAAGCCCATGTTTGAAAACTTGTCCTCAATTCAACAACTAAATTAACAAGTTATAACTGTGTTCGCAAGCGAAACACAAAAGTCTCCCAAACGAACTCCCATATCGGATTCCTCGTCATTATAAAACCCCCTTTCAAAAAAAATTTGAGCAGGGGTTCCCCTATAATTTACTTTATACATATTGTTGAAATCAAAACAAAACACACAGCAAAAAACACGTTTTTCTCAAAATTATAGCCCTCTGGCTTGGTTTCCCTGGCAACCAAATGCTTGATTATCCATAAAACCCATTTGATACCCTGTTTCAAAAAAATTTTGGCAGGGGTTCCCCTTATTATCTAAGTAATACATATAGCTGTAATAAAAGTACAATTGTGCAGGAGTTCCCCTTATAATTTACTTTATACATATAGATGAAATCAAATCATAACATAGAACAAAAAACATGTTTTTCTCAAAATTATAGCTTTCTGGCTTGGTTTCCATGGCAACCAAATGCTCGAGTATTCATTAAAACCCATTTGATACCCTGTTTCAAAAAAAATTTGAGCAGGAGTTCCCCTTATTATCTAAGTAATACATATAGCTGTAATAAAAATACAATTATCAACAGTAAATACGATTTTCTCAAAATTTCAATTTTTTTGGTATGGTTTCCATGGCAACCATATTTTTTTT
>MJUU01018471.1:31175-76041 GCA_002080025.1 Modiolus philippinarum | reverse complement strand
ATATCATATTTTATCCCTAATAGCTTAAATTTTCCTGATTGATTCCATTTTAAAGGTTTTTCTGGTAACAAAACTTCTGCTGAATGTTTCTTCGAACCAATCCATATAGCTTCTGTTTTATCAAAATTAGCTCGCAGTCCAGCACATTCTGAAAATTTCGCTAAAATATATATTGATTTCTCTAGGGAGCATTCATCATCATCTAAAATAAGTGAAGAGTCATCAGCGTACTGTGAAAGTAGGAATTCAGAATTATCTATCTTTATTCCACTTATTTCAGTATCAAATTTCATGGCAGCACTCATGAGTTCTAAAGAGAGTATAAAAAGATAAGGGGATAGAGGATCCCCTTGACGTACCCCCCGACCCACTTTAAAGAAGTCTGAACAGTGGCCATTATTTATAATGCAACTTTGTGCGTCATAGTATAGAGTGCTGACACATTTTCTAAAATATTCACCAAATCCAAAAAAGAAAGAGTTCTATCAATAAAAGACCATTCTAGAGAGTCAAAAGCCTTCTTAAAATCTTACAAAATTAGAAGACCTGGTAATTCTTCTTCTTCAGATTTTTCTAAAATATCAAATATTAATCTTGTACATTCCCCAATGTACCTTCCTTTCAGAAAACCAACTTGTGTTTCGCTGATAATTATATTCAAAATTGGCTTGATTCTATTTGCCATACATGCTGAAGCAATTTCTTGGTTTTCTTGGTTTTTCCGATGTTGACATTGTCACTAGATAGGTCGTTTTTAGACTGACGGTTAGGTTCTCACTTACATCAAACAATAATGTCCATCTGATTTCTCAATGCGTTGAATTATGGCCTTTTTCACGATATGATTTGACTTCTTGTAAACTGTATGACTGCATTTCTTGATAAAATCTGGCTTTTGCAAAATGCAATAATTGCTCCGAACAAAATGAGTCCACATACAACACCAATTACAATACCAACCCTATCGCCTATACTGCTGCAATTAAAAAACACCACAATTAAATAATCAGACACTAAATTCTTAGGTTAAAAGACACAAAAGTAAAATAACCATCTATAAACAGTCCGAAAAGTATTTCAGAGAAAATGATCTCCCTTGTAAACATGCAAATTAGGTGGACGTCTACATCATCAGCCATAATATAGAAGCACGCTTTTCGTAAATTGTGGGCATTAACGGTTGGATATTTAGTTTGTTCGGATACACATTACATAGGAACGATGAACTCAGTACAACGACAACATTTCCGAGTGATTAATTACAAAGCAAAGAACATGGTTAAATTTTGTACAACGACAACATTTCAGAGTGATTAATTACAAAGTTAAGAATATGGTTAAATTTTCGTTATTCAAACCTTCCATAGGTTCCCATGATATATATACTTCAAAATATGATAAGAGTTAATCAGGTATGCTGTCCCAGTACTTTGGGACTCACTCCCAGAATACTACAAGATAATTACAAATTTTAATCAGCTTAAGGGGGGTAGACCTGGGGTAGGAGGAGATAACTCCGTTTTTCACTTTTTTATTACTTACACAAACAAATAGAATCATTACAATAGGTATTATCAAAATTTTTAAATTGTAAAAAAAAATTCTACACAGCAAATGAATATTAATTTTATCATGAAAACAAATACCTAACATCTAGTTGTTTAAAATGAGTGCATTTTACTTTACATTTTTGCAATGCTGTCCAAAGATAATGAAAATTTGTAAAAGTCGGATTTGTTCCAAGGAGGTAATTTATAGCACAGATTCAGCAATTTTATTGATTTTTACCCACTTTATTCTAAATTAAGAAAAATTGGGACGGTAGAATTTTCTAAAATTTTAATATGTCTTACATATACTAGTTTTCTTTCTATTCTCAGTTTTTGGTGAAAATTAAACGACAGAATTTCTTACAAGAAGTGTTTAACAGTGATCAAAACAGAGTAGAATTTCCAGCCTATATCATTCAGAACACCCATGTATTTCAGTTCAAACTAGTTAAATTTACTATCATTATTCATGCTTACTTTCACACATGTCTAAACTACAGAATTTTGCATTTGAAATAATTTTTAATCAAATAACAATTTAATTAGAGCCAATTTTATACACCACAATCAATTCCTGAATGGACCAAATAATATATGGAAACAGGGTATCTTTGATGACCTCTAGACATAAAACGGGACGGTAAAAATTGTTGAAAATTGCTGAAAGTTGACATGAACATGTGTGGTTTTAATACAGAAAATATAAAGAAAATTTAACGAGTGGAAAATTTTAAGCTTCCCCAGGTCTACCCCCTTAATACACATTTATCTTTTTGGAAAAGTATTCTGCTGTTTAATTCTCTGCTTCTTTCAGTTTGATTAAGTGTATAGATGTTTTGAATTTTCTTGTAATTTTCTTTCATTTTAGTTGTTTTTCAAGAATGCACGTATATTATTGGGCGTCTTATTGTGTATTCATGAGTATGTCGTGACTGTATACAATGTCGGTTCAAAAGTACTCGAAGGCATATATCTGTCGACTATTAAAAATCTTTGTCTTTTCTGAACCCTGTCTTTGGATAAAAATTCACTGGATAAATCTTTACTGAAAATTTGTAAAAAAGAAGTTTTTGTGACAACTAAATCTTTTGTTAAGTTGATCTATAAATTTTCGAAATGCAGATTTCTTTGACGATTAAGTTCAAATTATTGAGTTCAAAATATATCGTTGATAGGGACGAATCTATATACTAATATTCTTACATTCATTTATCTATATATCAAATGAAATTGAGCGAAATGAAGAATTCGTGTGCACAAATTTGTTGAGCTACTTGAAAGGGAATACACGTGTACGAATACCAGGCATATGACATAACTTGAAAATCTATTGGCAGATTCGAAATAACTTCAACTACTTATTACATTCAAGTAACATAAGTCGTTAGTCGTATTCGTTATTTGGAGAATCTCCAAACGAAAATGCGTATATGGATAAAATGCATAAAACGGCGGATAAAAATACATATAGTTTGATCAAGAATTCTTGCTGGTTAAATTCCGTTGTTCAAAATTTCCCCATGAACATTGATAAATAAATGATTTAAACAAGAAGTACACTGAGACTGACGTAATCAAAATATTAGAATTTTTGATCGACAATATTCTTGTCGAATTCGGAGGTCGTGTTTTCCAACAGACAATAGGGATTCCTATGGGAACAAACTGTGCGCCGCTTTTAGCTGACCTTTTCCTTTACTCGTAGGAGGCCAAGTTTTTACAAGGGCTTATTCAAAGAAAACAAAAACATTTAGCGCAGTCCTTTAATTTCAGCTTCCGCTACATAGACGTTGTACTTTCACTTAATAATCCCAAATTTAAGGAGTATTTACATCAGATCTACCCAAATGAGCTTGAAATTAAAGAAACAACTGAAACACCTACTTCAGCTTCGTACCTAGATCTTTTATTGTATATTGACGAAGATGGACGTTTGAAATCTAAACTATATGACAAGCGTGATGATTTTAATTTCCCAATTATGAACTTTCCCTTTCTTAGCAGCAATATACCTACCTCTCCAGCCTATGGCGTGTACATTTCACAGTTGATTCGTTACTGTCGAGCGAGTAGTTTGTACAGTGGTTTTTTGAATAGAGCAAAAACACTGTCCCAAAAGTTGCTTAGTCATGGATTTGTTCAACCTATGTTAATTTCATCCCTCAAGAAATTCTATGGCCGTCACCATAACATCATTGAAAGATATGTCAGTATCCCAATGAAAGTGGACATTTTCAGCTAGATTCACGTCTACCGACTTTGACATTTTCCCGGATTTGAATCATTCACAGTGTGACGGGTGCTGTTAACAGAGCAGGACATGCTTACCCTTCCGGAGCACCTGATGTCACTCTCAGTTTCACTGGAGTTCACACTTTGAGTGCCTTTGTTTTGAATGTTGTAATTTCTGTTTCTGTGCTTTGTATCGGTCTAACGTCATTGTTTTTTTGTGTCTAACTTCATTGTTTTCTGTGTTCTCGCTTTGGCCGTGTCGATTTTTGTAAATTTCACTCCTTTGTTCCTTCGGTATTCTAGTGCCGTAGTTTTAAAAGTATACGTGGTAATTGATACTTACAGATAACTAAAAACATATAAGAATATATGGTAGTTGGAATAATAGCAATATACTACTGTTGATGGGATCACTGTAAATAAAAACAACATAGGTTTGACAATATAAATCTAAGGTACGGACCATTTGATTTTCGGGGGGGGGGGGGGGNAGGGGGGGTATTGTTAAAAAAAAATTCTGGCCCCGGTTTTTGCCCCCAAAAATTTTGCTGACTAGATTCTGAGTTGAAAAAAATAATCTGGCTCTGACTTTGTCCATTAGAAAAAAAGCCTGCCTCAACAAAATTTCTTAGCATAGAATATAGCAGAAAAAAGTAATCTGGCCCACGAAGCGGGACAAAAAAAAAAATCCGGCTCGGGTAAAAATCCCAGCCCCCCCTGAAAATCAAATGGTCCGTGCCTTAGTTAAAAGTATGAGCAACACATCATACATATCAAAAATAAATGGGAACCAAACCGTCAGACCACAAAAATAATCCAATGAATCAACAAACATGGACATCCCACAAGTACAGCACAAAAAAGACAAAAGGGAGACACATACAGGTGTCTTATAAAATTTATGACAAGTGTACTTACTGCAGGACTTTTAGACTCATAAATCGGGAGCCAATACAAATTTTCGGTCAGATTTCCAATGAATAATTCAGTACCTCTTTGTGTAAACTGAGAAGACAGTCTTCAGTTACAAAATATTTACCTAATAGAAACGAAAATCAAAGGACGGAAAAAATAAGCCAAATGCTTTATTATATATCAAGGTTATTATTCCAGCTCACTTAAAAGATATGATGCAGATAATCATGATTTGAGAATTAAACAACAATACACAAATCCGTTATTCGATACATCGGTAAACGAATACCAAAAATCAAAACATGTTTTACTAAAGGAGTCATTTGAACAAAAGGTGAAATTTACCAATATAATAATACAACAGTTTATGCCATTTTAAGACAAGTTAACCAATGTTTCTTCGTTTTTTCCATATGTTCATGAAGGTTGGGGTGGGGGCATGTAACGTACAAAAGCCTTCTCTTGTGGGAGGCATGCAAGCCCCCATTTTTTTTCAGAAAATGAATTAAACCAAACATTGATTTGTTTATGAAGAATGACTGCAGTGAATATTGGCAAGACTTGAATGTGAGATAAAAAGGTTCACGATTGCATAAATAAAAAGTGAGTTTTTATGATTCAAAGGGAGCAAATATAAAATCAACAACATCAGCAACAAATTGACAATGAAGAATTAGTCTATCTTTTTTACAAAATGGTCATTTGAAAGGTCCAATCTATGATTTTATTTATCAAAACAAAAAAACATCACATACCAGTGAGTGTTGTCAATTGTCGATGAATTCCAGTTTGTTGGTACGGTAGATAGGTTTTGTACACTGGTTTGAATGGAGTTTTAGACTTGCCTGAAAGTAAAATAGATTACCATTTTATTCTATGTAAACACCTAAACAACAAAACATTCAACAATCACAAACTTAAGTAAACAAAAGTAAATCGTAGTAAATAGTCTGCGATTTAAATCATTTCGTGTGGTTAGAGAAAGCAAAACAAAAAAAGGAATGAAAACTAATTGCACACTTTTTATCACTTATCTATATACTAAATCACTTCAGAATTTTTACAGTCTTCATTTTTTTATTTTTTTGCAAATAACGTGCAATGACATCCGGGCACCATTAGACATACTATAGATATCATGGTTATATGTGTTTGAATGAAAAACAAATAAAAACCCTAAAAATTCTGAAATTTTGAAATCAAAGGTCCAAAAAACAGACAATTTAGGGACAACCTAAATCCAAATGAACAACAAAACAAGCAACATTCATGTATCTTGCGTTTGGTTTTATGCATTTTAAGCATTTTTGAAATTATGGATTTCCATTGTTTGGGTTCTAGTGCTGCGGATGAGGAATTAATTTCCGAAATGGCCATAGAGCTCATTAAAATAATTGCAGTTTGAGTTAACAGATGTTTTATGGTCTCATGTTCATTTACTCCATATCCTTTCGTAAAATATCTAGAACAAATTGCAATACAAGGATCACACACATAGAGACAACATGAATGATGAGGACAAAACAAAGATAACATACAAACACCATAAAAATAAAGCACTAATGGTGTGAACGCTTAATAAACAGGAGTGGCATCAGGTGTGCAGGAAAGGTAAGCATGAACTGCCCTACATGTGGCACCAGTCACACAATAAGGAAAAAGTCAGGTGACACAATAAGAACGAATCAGATCTGAGAACAAATGCTACAAAAAATGCGTTTGGTGAGGTCAACAGTCACAGACGTTTCCTCTTATACTAAAATAGATAAGAAAAGAAGTAGTATAAACAGATGATTGAAAAATAAGCTGGTAGAATGTGTTTTTTTTTTTATCTATATAGCATTCTACATACTTTTTTCGTGTACATCTGCTTTGTCTTTTTGCCTGTTTGGATTTCGGTTCTTGGTGATTCTGTTCGGTAATTTTGGATTTCGGTTCTTGGTGATTCTGTTCGGTAATTTTGTTATTATCACTCTTCATGAATAGTTTTTTTTCACATAAAACATTTGAAATAAGAGAAAGTCAATGTAGAATCTTTGTTATGGATATACCCTGAAGTAAAATTTGATCTGCACTGATGAGACATAAGTTGTTGATATGCGCATATGCAGATCCTAAATTCACAGTAATCTCGGTATTTTGTTACTTTAAGTGACTGACATGCAGTTTCATTGTGTACGCGTGCTCAGATGAGTTGTAGAGAAATTGAAAAAAAATCTTTGCATGAGTTATTTGTGTAATCCAATCGAAAAAGACTTTGCATTGCATTGCAATTCCTGCAAAAAGCGTTATATAATAATGAATTGATAATTCATGTACGAAGGCATGTAAACTGTATTACGCTTACTTGCATATGAATGGTGAATAGTAGAAGTTTTATTCCAGGCAGTATTGATGGTTCTTTTTGGTCTACTTGATATGTATATACAGTAGCCGATACAAATAGTCATTGTCATCAAAATTCCACCAAACGATGCCCCGGCCATTGTACCACTGGGAATATAATGTAACATTTAGAAAAGTATTTGACGACTCGAAGACATAAAGAAAAGAGATAAACGAGTCAAGAATTGTGGTGAAGTCAAGAATATTTTGAAAAAAAAGTATTAAAATGTTTTAGGGATATTTATATTATACCATTACATCGGCAAACGAATACCGAAGCAAGCAAAGGAAAGGGGAAATTCTAAAATAATAAATCCAACATCACGACAACCACATAACTAAATACCGAAGTTACTATGAATTTAATTTCTGCATATTCGCATTTCGACAACTTATGTCTCTTCAGTGCAGATAAAATCTAATGGAAGACCATAAACTCAAAGATGTGTAAAACTGATAGAGAACAAATAACCAATATGATCCAAATGTAAAGGCAACAAATTATGTAATTTTTACATTGAATAACTGGAAATTGTGTTTTCTATACATCATAATGAAAATCAAATGGTCCGTGCCGTATCAATAATTTTGCTTTGGTTCTTTTCTTTCAAATAGTTGATCTGTAATGTATCATCTGATTCATAAAGTTGAAAAAGTCACGATGAGACCGAATTGTGATTGTTATGACTAACATTACACAAATCTAGTTTCTCTTCTCTAGCAATAACATGCTTAATATCCGAGTAGACCTTGATCTTGTAATGCTGATCATTTTTTTGTCCTTCGAATTTTTTCTTTTCATTTCAATTTTCTTATTTTTTGCCAATGCAGCACCTATGTTCTATTTTTGGACTTGGAAGTGACGTTTATTTTTCAACCAACATCTTGAATAGAATTTGAAAAGTGGATAACAAGAATAAAATGACAAAGTTTTGCTTCTATAGTCTACATGGTGTGGGCTGAAACGATTTCTATTAAGTTTTATGACGATACAACACCATGTGATGAAGCAAAGACTAGGTAAGCTAACTTGAACATCTTTTGGGGATGAGATAGGAGCTTGGTACTAGTGTAGCGGTTTTTATAATCATCCGTGAAATAATTTCCTAAGAAACAAATTTCATTGCATGCCCAGTGAAATAATCTCCAGCTGGAGAGTATTTACTGCTCACCTTGATAAATTATCTCCAGACCCAATACATCTCATAGATATCAATAACATTTATTACATTTGGATCATATTTTTTTATTAAATACTATTTTGGCTTACACTAGCACATATCTTACCTGGTATGAATCGCATGTTTCATAAGTTTGCATGCGCGGCACTAACTTCTAAAGAAGCTTTATAAAATGAAATCCTGAACCCCATATACGTTACTTGATTTGATGTCATGTGGTGCAAGATGAATAAACTAATACAAAAGCTACAAGAACTAAAATTGTCACTACTTCTTACATAGTTCAACATATTTTTTATTGTTTTGTATTGATAAAATAATTCAGATGTTGCCGAAAATACCACTAGCTGTTGTACACGACCAACAACATAACTTCAGGTTCAATTTTAAAATCTTTACTTACACAATGACACTATATTTGTTTTCTTCGTAAAGGCAGGAACAACAGAAGTCATAGTAATGATCCCCAACTGTTGAAAGAAATGAAAAGATAATGAGGAAACATTATAACACTGATATATTTTCTTGCATTTTTTTATATAATGTATTGTAACGTAAATGGGATGTTACATCCATTGTTTTTTAAAACTATTTTAAGAGTTTTCAGAACAAGTGCAGTGACATCGAATGTACATGTATTATGTTATTATCTCCGGATCCGCGGGTTGCTAGAGTAATAGGTGAAAGTTCGTATGAACACCCCCCTTTTTGTATGATTGTAAACTACTATAGCTAAGACAGAGTTATGCACATGATATATGAACTTTGTACACCATTTTCATTATGTTATTACTTGGAATAATGTTTAAAATAGGACGTTTCACCCCTGAGTATCAGCGTTTGACATCCAGGTCAAACTGGTAAATCCCGATCGTATCAGTTCTGGCAATCCACCGGAATAAAATATGATTATTACTGCATGGAGCATATATAATTTATTAATAGAACAAATGACTGACTTTAAATGAGTTGCATGATATGAATATTCATGTTTAAATGAGTTTGAATCGACAACTTTTCTTTATTTTCTACTTTATATTCGGAACTCCTCGTGTGTATCATTGTGTATAGGGAAAACCATAGTTTTGGTAATGTTCCAAATCACACTTCCACTATTTAAGTATTGTCATGGTAACGATAGGTAAAATAGGTAAACCAATCGGTAAATTTGGTAAATGAAAGTATAAAAGGCGGCGAAATTCGTTATCACGTTTAGTTGTCCTCTACCCTAGGCAACCCGCTGACTATTCCAGAGACATATAGAAAAGATAGTTTACCAAACCAGAGAGCCATGCCAAAAATACCTTCGTTAGACCAAACCAGAAGTGACAAGAACTTGAAGTCGTTTCCTTGGTTGATCTTGATATGTAAAATACCATATTTTACGAAAGGATATGGAGTAAATATTCCGGTTTTATGCCAGTTGGTTTACAGTAATCTTAATTTGCCAGATATTGCCATCTCATGTATAATTCCGAATTGTTAATGTCGTTTTTAGAGAAATATTTGATATCCGTGCCTCTTTTGAGAAGTACTTTCTAAAGACCATGCCATCTATTTTGGCGAAGTTGACAACTTTTAGTCCAGTTCCGAACTAAGTTACAGTGGACTTTAATTTTACTTTAAAGAGTTTTATTTGATATTTTTGTCCATTTTTCTATTTAGTAAGTCACTCCTTGCATGTATTTTTAGTCGGTTCCACTTGTTTATGCACATTGTATTAGTCATCATGTAAATACTGTTTTAATTAATTATTGTTCAAAACGTTTAATTTGTTATTAAATATTATTATATAGATTGCGGTGAAAGATTGAAATTTCTCAGTGAAATAAAAGTGATAATTAACTGTGAAATTATTTTCCATAATTTCACTCTAGGAAGTGACGTCACAATAGACGTTGTCAACGTCGTTGTTAAGAAAACGTCCCAGCGTATTAACGTCGAAAACGTAGTTCACGCAATGAATCTTAAAATAAACCACTAAATATTACAAAATAAGATCTATATAATAAAAACAATAACTAATCCTAGATTCTGATTATCGAAAATATTCAACTCATGATCGAAAACGCTGTAATTCACTCATGCGCTGCGCGCATTCGTGAATTACTGCGTTATTCGATCATTCGTTGAATATTTTGCGGTAATCAGAATCTCGGATTAGTTATAGTATAATTATAATATTGGAATGATTACGCATAGTTTCTTGTAAATGTGAAGAATTAAATAAGAGAGTAACATACAGACAAACAAACACTCTCACAGGCCAAAACTGTTTTCAACTTTTTAAACCCCTCCCTGCACCAAATAGCCAGCCAAACTAGAGAGTCAAAGAGGTGTTCCAGGCCCAACCAAAGTGAACCATGTGACGCGGCAGTTCCACGCTACCATGACAGGCAGACTCGTCCCCCGCAAGTTCACACATGCATAACAATAAAACCACTAAGCTTTAGCCGCTCGGCTCACGTTACAATTGGTGGCAGCGTCGGCACGAACTTCACGGTTTTATTTTTCATATATGAATCGGTATTTGAATAAAATAAAATAAATAAATGTTTCTAATTTCTATTAGCTAAATTTAAATACAGTATATAGATTTAGAGAGAAAATGGACGACACGGAAATTTTAGATACTCCAGACCAAGAGTCGATTGCCCAGGGTAGACCGACGCTCATCCGAGCTCAATTTTCCGATGAATTCCGTAATCTGACCCCCATCGAGGAAATTAGTATAAGAGTGGTGCCTCGTTTACCCATGAGAGAGCTTCACGATAGGCAAGATAGGGACGATGATATTCTTACCGACATAAGGCCAATGTCGGGGATTATTCATTGCCAGGAAATGTCGTGGTCGACGATGAAAGCTGTCCGGATCGGAGAAGTGTTTAAATAGAGAAGTGGTTGCGCATTGCGATGCAGCACTGGGGGCAAAACACCATGAGGTTTATTCCCACCCTCCCAATGATCATGCTAGGTAAACAGCTGATGCAATGTTGACGGCCAGGATTATGATGAAGGATCAGAAAGCATGCGTGCAGATCAAGGGGGCCCGCGTTTGCCGTCCGGCCCAGGTGTATATCACAATACTAGTAAACGCGAGGGCAACGAATCAGGTAATTCCTACGATTGTCGGTGGCGTCGGGATTGACCACACTCCTTTTCTCAAGTAGATCAACCCATTCTACGGGAGATAAGACATGAAATTCCATCTTTTAATTTACCAGAAACCCAACCAGTTCGTGCTATTAAAGTCAAGAAACCTGCACTGTATAGCAGAGACTCAAATTGGGAAGAATATTTAGTACAATCTGAATTAATTGCGGCCATTTATAAGTGAGATGATACCGAAAAAGCATTAGAATTAGCCACGAGTTTAAGGGGTGCGGCATAAAGTGTTTTAACTGACTTACGTCCCGAAATGTGGGTTAATTTTACAAAACTGTGCGAAGCCTTGTCATCGCGATTCCAGCCATTGAACCAAACAGAAGCTTTTCGCGCACAGTTAAAAAATAAATTACGCGGACATTCTGAACCAATTCAGGAGCTCGGACATGATATAAAACGACATATAAGATTAGCGTATCCATCGGCACCACTAGAAGTGAGGGAACAATTGGCGCGTGATTGTTTTGTGAACGCTTTAAACGATTCGGAAATCGAATGGGCCGTATTTCAATCCAAATCCATAACCATTGATAACGCTATCGCAGTTGCGCTTCAGTATGAAGCTTTCCAGGATGGTAGAAGAAAGCGCGCCGGTAAACCAGTAAGAAGACAAGTAGAGTCCAAATGTTATGATACAAACAAGTCAGCTTCATCTTTTTTTTAATGATGGTCCGTATTTGTCTGATCAAATAAATGATATTGTAAATATGATGTAAAACATTGAAAATGAAGAGATTGCAGCACAAAGGAACCGTTCAATGCTTCTATTGCAAAGGCTACGGCCATACTAAAATAAGTTGCCAGAAATTGAAATGTAGAAATTTCGGTGGTAATGTTTCCAATTACGATAAATGCAGGAGTGTGGAGTGTGCAGCTAGCAAAGAAAACTGTTTTTCACCGTCTGGGCATTGAAGACGTTGAAGCCAAAATGATTATTAGATATGATTTTTTATACCAAAATAATTGTGTTTTAGATGTAGGACAAGAGTTCTTACATTATGAGCTTGTACTGCCATGCCAAGACTAGAAGAGAGCAGTATGCGCCCAGTTTTTTTTTATATTTCAGCTACCAGTGATGTTGTGATAATCCAAATCAGTAAGATTATTATTTGAAGTGAAATAATATAAAAAGACAGTCCCTCCGGTTACCAGAACCATTTAAATCCATGTTAACTGATAGCTGTTGCCAGATACCAGGGTCGGTTGTGAACCCTGAGTTTATTAGCCCGCTTCTGAGTTTCAGACCAGCCAGTCCATGTGAGTTGACAAACTTCCATTGCCAGATGTGAATTGGACCCAAGACTGCCCAGAGGTTACAGGTCCAACTTACCAAAAAGATGATGTAATGACTTTAAGATGAAGGTACAAAAGTGAATTGTGGTAACCAGATTTGGTTTCTTAACAATTTGTAAAGTGTATTTTTTGTAAAATATTTTATCCAGTTATCTCCCTTTTCAGAATATCCTTTTCCAATATAATGCACTGACAAATCATCAAACCACACCTGATTGGTCCAATGCATGTATATTTAGTAGATTTGTATATTATGTTATTTATGTCAGTGAAACATCTTAATTATTTAACTCTGAATAAAATAATTTGCATATTTCAAAATCAGATAACACCAAGTAGCACATAAAACACAAATCTGTATAAAAATAGAGAATATCTTGTGCCTTCATGGTATTGTATGTTATTATTGTGTGAATATTCGTTATCATTCGTACTCATCTTTGGATCGAACTGTATGTGATATAACTCTTTCCGGATGGACAGTAATAAATCGGAATGGACATTCAGAATCATTCATAGTGTATGTTGAACTTTCGTATAGTATGGGATGGATAGTACGTTATCCTTGTATGAACATTTGTTAATATTTGCCTGAATCTTTGAATGGACAGTGTGTAGCAAAAGGACATTACTTTATTATTGGATGAACATAGCTTTCAATGGACCGTACACAATGAAAAAACATTACGTTATTATTCTTTGGACATTCGTTATCATTGGTATTCAGGACTGAATGGAAGTTTCAAAAAAGGAACCGCCAGTTTGGTGAGTTTTTTCTAAGTATACCAGTTTGGTGAGTTTTTTCTAAGTATAAAACTAATAGCTGATAGTTAACTTTATTTATTCAAAATGGTGGATCATGGACAGGACTTTCAAATGATGAAGTTATGTATGATTGGTGGAGCTGAAAATAAAATGAAACATTTTGTGAAATATATGAACAATTGTATGATAAGAGTTTTATTTGTGATCGGGCCCAATCATAAATTTGTGAATGTATTGTTCTTGTTTAAAGCTATACTGCTTTACTGTTTTCCTGTATGTAAAAGTTCATGTTTGAGGACAAACATTTTTTGTAAAGAGGGGGTAGTGTAACGTAAATGGGATGTAACATCCATTGTTTTTTAAAACTATATTAAGAGTTTTCAGAACAAGTGCAGTCACATCGAATGTACATGTATTATGTTATTATCTCCGGATCCGTGGGTTGCCAGAGTAATAGGTGAAAGTTCGTATGAACAACCCCCTTTTTGTATGATTGTAAACTACTAAAGCTAAGACAGAGCTATGCACATGATATGTGAACTTTGAACACCATTTTCATTATGTTATTACTTGGAATAATGTTTAAAATAGGACGTTTCATCCCTGAGTATCAGCGTTTGACATCCAGGTCAAACTGGTAAATCCCGATCGTATCAATTCTGGCAATCCACTGGAATAAAATATGATTATTACTGCAGGGAGCATATATAATTTATTGATAGAACAAATGACTGACTTTAAATGAGTTGCATGATATGAATATTCCTGTTTAAATGAGTTTGAATCGACAACTTTTCTGTCACATGTCATGTTTATTTTCCACTTTATATTCGGAACTCCTCGTGTGTATCATTGTGTATAGGGAAAACCATAGTTTTGGTAATGTTCCAAATCACACTTCCACTATTTAGGTATTGTCATGGTAACGATAGGTAAAATAGGTAAACCAATCGGTAAATTTGGTAAATGAAAGTATAAAAGGCGGCGAAATTCGTTATCACGTTTAGTTGTCCTCTACCCTGGGCAATCCGCTGACTATTCCAGAGACATGTAGAAAAAATAGTTTACCAAACCAAAACCAGAGAGCCATGCCAAAAATACCTTCGTTAGACCAAACCAGAAGTGACCAGAACTTGAAGTCGTTTCCTTGGTTGATCTTGATATGTTAAATACCATGTCCATTTAATATTCCGGTTTTATGCCAGTCGGTTTACAGTAAATCTTAATTTGCCAGATATTGCCATCTCATGTATAATTCCGAATTGTAAATGTCGTTTTTATAGAAATATTAATATCCGTGCCTCTTTTGAAAAGTACTTTCTAAAGACCATACCATCTATTTTGGCGAAGTTGACAACTTTTAGTCCAGTTCCGAACTAAGTTACAGTGGACTTTGATTTTACTTTAAAGAGTTGTATTTGATATTTTTGTCCATTTTTCTATTTAGTAAGTCGCTCCTTGCATGTATTTTAGTCGGTTCCACTTGTTTATGCACATTGTATTAGTCATCATGTAAATACTGTTTTGATTAATTATTGTTCAAAACGTTTAATTATCATAATATTGAAATGATTACGCCTAGTTTCTTGTAAATGTGAAGAATTAAATAAGAGAGTAACATACAGACAAACAAACACTCTCACAGGCCAAAACTGTTTTCCCCTTTTTAAACCCTTCCTGTACCAAATAGCCAGCCAGACAAGAGAGTCAAAGTTTTGTTCAAGGCCCAACCAAAGTGAACCATGTGACGCGGCAGTTCCACGCTACCATGACAGGCAGACCCGTCCCCCGCAAGTTCACACATGCATAACAATAAAACCACTAAGCTTTAGCCGCTCGGCTCACGTTACAGTATAAACACATACAACTGTTGACTTGAACAAAACATCTTAGTGAAAAATACGGATCCATAAATGCCATATAAATGAGATTTTTTTGTAGATGGTGGGTTTGCACCTGTCTATTTATGATATATCTACAATGATTGTAGCAGCATTTAAGCCGAGTTTGAGGAAGAGGTGTCCATCCATTTCACCAGAAGATCAGGAATATCTAATTGGTATAAAGACTTTTAAGCGATGACAGTGACATGAGTTAGGTATGATATCTTCAAATCACAGAAAAGACGAAACAAACACTTTTGACAATGACAAAAAATTCGAAAGATCAATTAGATCTTGAATTAAAAAAATCTGAAGGCCCGACAGGTGAGCAGTAACTCACGTTAAACTAAACATCAATGCAGCATGTGTCCCATGCCTTTACCTTCTTATACAATCGATAGATTACGTGAGAAAACAGCGATTAATGGCACCAAGGACACTTAATTCGTATTTGGGATGATTTAATCAACTGTTAGAATTACTGGACAGGGGCTAACTGTACGAAGGGAGCTCATGAGAAGACATATTCGTTATTTTGTGAAGATCTTTTATTGAGTCGAAAAGGATAAAACACGAAGGTAAGAAATCGAAAAGGAAGCAAAACTAATAGTAAAGATTGATATTGAATATTAGAGAAGGTCTTTCTTTACTGGGGAGGCAGAAACTATCATCAGAATTTGCAAGTCGCTTCTTAAATCTCATTCTTATATCTAAAAACAAATCAACAGTAATGGTCAAATTGAAAAATACCGGGAAACGATTATTAGTACTAGGATTTATAAAATACATTGAAGGTAGAAGATATATGAGAAAAAAATGTAGAGTTTACTTTGAACGAAGACATAATTGTAAGATCGGATATAACGTTGCAGAGTGGAAATTTAAAGCATATTAGCAACAGTGCTGTGGTGAGATTGTACGTAGGACAGACATAAAACATTTCGCACCGGTAAGTGTGTTTGTGTAGACAGCTATCCGTCAAGAGAGTTTTGTTTTTAATATCATTATCCAGTACTCCTGTCTGAAATATGAACATCTTATTGTGAGGATTGCGGCTTGGATTTCGTGCGCTTGTTTTTAACAAAAATCTTGCAAATGTTTTTCGTCACAAAGAATCCAAACTGCAATACTTTTTTCTCTGGAAAAAAATGAACAGCATCTTATTGTGAGTAAAGCAACGTGGATTTCTTACATTTCTATTACATTACAATCTTACTTAGGTTTCAGTTTAAATTCTGCAATTCCGAATTAACGTTGATGATTGTAAAATTATATGCATTTTTGAAAGGTCCTTTTTCAAATGTATAAATTGCCGGTTATGCTTTACAAGGAGTAACCTCTCGTCAGCAGCTTAAGAATCAAATGATATGGAAAGCCTTAATCCAAAAGTAATAAAACAGACCAACTCATTACCAAAAATTATCGAAAAAAGAGACAAAATCCAGTACCAAGAACATTCAGGGAGTGCCATACACGGAATGAATCCTCAGTATTTTTAGGGAAGTTAAAATTTGAAGAAAACGGGGGGGGGGGTAAATTTTTCATGTCAGCCAAGGTTGACTATTGCGCTGATGAATACCCTCGGGACCCTCTGGTTCACCAGCATCGGCCCAGTGTCAAAGAAGGTCATTTGAAAAAGATGAAATCCTTTCCAATCACAGGAAGTGTATGTCCTAATTGAATATTCATACTAAAAAAAACTATGAAGACAAGTCATACATGTATTGGGTACCAAAATTACACACAAAAAACATATAAGGTAAGGAATCTTTATCCTGCTCAACTACTGAATTGTCTATTAAACTAATTTAGATTTTGTCTGCAGTGAAAGACAGGCATCAAGCATACTGTGAAACTATTCACACCAGAAGTGATGTGAATCATATGTGGATACTTAAAAATTCGAAGGATTTATTTGAAAATACTAAATCCCGTTAATTTTCTCAAATACATTCTTTCAGACATTTGATTTTTCCACACTGTATACCACGCTTCCTCATGATAAATTAAAATCACGAATCAAAGGTATCATTCAAAAAGCCTTTGCCAATTCAAAATGAAAATGTTGTAGTAGTTTATAAATCTACATTATTTTTTAAAAACCAATTTAAAAGAAAAAGTACACGACGATGAAAAACAGGTGTACAGTATGCTTTATTTTCTTATTGATAATATATTTGTCACATTTTTATCAACAACAAGTTGGTATACCAATGGACACTAACAGTGCTTCTCTACTCGGAAATCTTGTTTTTCTTTTCTTACGAGACTGAATTTTTACAGGGACTCGTAAAGGATCATGGATCTAATTAATTTATCCCCAAGAGCTAGAGATTAAGGAAACAACAGAAACCACTAGATCTACTTCTTTTTAGACTTACAATTCAAATTTGACGAAAGTGTTCATCTCAGTACTAAAATTTATGACAAAAAGGACGATTTTAATTTCAAAATTCTCAATTTCCCTAACATGGGCAGTAGTTTTCCAGCTTCTTCTTCTTACGGAGTGTATGTTTCACAATTGATTCGTTAGGCGATAACTAGCTCAAATTATACAGACTTTCTCATTAGACATAGTTATCTCCGCGACCGCTTTAGTAATCACGGCTTCAAAAAAAATTCCGTCTCATACGATCGCGAAAAAAGTTCTTGAATAAACTTCAGTCCCTTGTGGAAAATTAATCCGTTGAACAAACTTATTCATAAAGGATATAAATACAGCATTGTTTTAAATCTTTACTTCTGGTTTTTGTTGGCAAAAATATTGATCATCTCCTAAATGCTTTACACCATAACTAAATTTAAACAATTTTTCATATTGGCAGTATTTGGTATTACACAATATAATGTTCTTCTTTCATAATTGATGATGTTGTTATACCAAATCTATTTAGAAGTATTTCAATTGAAATTTCATATGTAAGAAGGCTTGATATCATAGTCAACGGAAATTATGTCCTTAGCTAGCTGTCAGTAACTGCGAGCATTTGTCCGGACAGTACCTGTGTGTATTGTCTTCATGGTTTATGTACTTCATTGTAAGGGTACTCGTCTTGATAAGTTGGACTTTTTTCTAGTTTGATTTTTACTGTGAGTCTTTTTGTGTATTTATTTTAGCCATTCACCACACATAGGGATAGGGTTTGGATCCAAGAAAACGAGTTTAACCCCACCGCAATTTTTGCGCCTGTCCCAAGTCAGGAATATGTTGGTCATTGGCTTATCCTTGTCTTCTTATAAAATTTTAGTTTCTTGATATTTGGGTTATTGGATGTGGTTTGTTTCCGTTGATTTATTTACTTTTTTACCTTTTCGGGCCATTTAGGGCTTACTATATGGTGTGAGGTTCCTTACTGTGTTGAAGACCATATGGTGACCCCTAGATGTTTTGTTTTGGGTCGTTTTAACCTGGATATGGGATGTTGTCTCCTTGACATTTACCCCATTTCCTTTCTTTTTCATACTAAAAAAGTTCTTGAATAAACTTCAGTCCCTTGTAGAAAATATTTTGAATTTTCGGTCCGAGCTCTGATTCAAGATTCCCTTTTTACTTAATACTGGGACGATCATTTCTTTCAACTGTCTAAGATCTTTCAATGGCAATTCTACCGCAATGGAAAGGGAGTTTTTGGGCACCATAAAATCGGTTTAACCCACCATTTCTTTTAAATGAATAAATACTGAAGTTACTGTGAATTTAAATTCTGCATATGCACATTTTGACAACATGTCTCTTCAGTGCAGATAAAATCTAAACGTTTAAAGACCATAAAGTCAAAGATGTTTAAAACCTGATAGAGAACAAATTACCAAATATGATCTTAACAGAAAGCCAAAATCAGCTAAGGACAGAGCTTTGCATGAGGGAGATACTCCTTAATTTTCAACAAAATTTACAAAAATTTAGATATTGTAAGGTTAAAAATAGAATCGGTTTTCGGGTCAGCACCGAGGTACTGACTACTGGGCTGGTGAATACTCTCGGGGACTAACAGTCAACCATCAGTGGCATCGACCCAGTGGTAACAAATGACTAAATATCGAAGTTACTGTGAATTTACTTTCTGCATATGCGCATTTCGACAACTTATGTCTCTTCAGTTCAGATAAAATCTAAACGTTTGGAAGACCATAAACTCAAAGATGTTTAAAACCTGATAGAGAACAAATAACCAATATGATCTAAATATAAAGCCAAAATCATTTTAAAATGACTGTACCAAGTCGGGACCATTGCGATCGACAAGTTTTCCTTTGTTTCAACCTGCTTTGTCTTTTTACCATGAACTCTGGCTCTTGACAATTCTGTTCTGTAATTTTATTATTACTCTGATTTGTAGTACTTGTACAAGATACAAGCTTTGTTTGTTAGGATTTTCTTTACATAATCGTCTTATATACTGTCTTAGCAAATGATAGTGTTGAAAGCAGTTTTTTTTTACAATTCAATTGATACTAAAGATGTGGTAAGCAACAGGGGCTAGACGCGTTACATGTTAAAATAATACTATAAATACAACAAGAGATTGAACTGCCATATTTGAAATTTTTTACATGCTCGTGTTAAATAGCTCATTCCTTAAAAACGGTTTATAACATTTAGAAAACGATTTTTTCTATTGAAAGATAAATGATTTCCCTTTCCAAAGAGACCCACTTAAAATTATTGGTCTAAAATCAACAAAGTCATCCCATGCGAATCAAAACGAAAGTGCGTAAAATTGATAGGTAGGACACTTGTCGGTCCAGTCCCGTTTTACCTGTCTAGAGACTATTGCATGCGTTGTCCACTCATTTTGACATGCAACATCTCTTGATATGTTGAAATTACAATGAAAAATCCTACCTTCTGTCAATGGATAAGTCCCGTAACTCCAATTTTATAAGAAATGTCCAACGAGCGTTTTTATTGGATGAAAACAATTTTAAGCCAATTAAAACGCTCGTTACTACAGTGTCATTCTAAATTGAAAACATCACCGGAGATGATGCATATGGACATTTCTTATAAAATTAATCTTCAAATTTAATGCTACATTTTTAGATGCACTTGTCTTGGGATAATTTTGTTTCTTTTTTTCTATAGTGCAGTCGGTATGTATGATGCCTTGAACTCTCATGCATTTGCTTGTTATTTTACTTTCCATCGAATGGCAAGACTGTCTGTCTTTTCAGGATGTTTTACAATTACCGCAATCTATAGAAAATTCAAATTCGTCAATTTCGTTATAACCCCATTCATATATGTATGTGGCAGAAGTGGTTTACCCTTCCAGAGCGCCCGAACTATTGACCTCCGCTCGTATTTAGCTTATCTTTGCTAAATAATGTTGTTTATTTTATTGATGAAATATCATTTGACTCCTTCTGTTAAGGCATCGGACATTTAATTTCAAGATACACGTATTTTTATTAGCCAACTATTATGTTGAATTTTGTATTTTTAGTGCCTTTTTTAACTTCTGTAAAATAATTTGTAGACTTACCATTGCGAACCATATTCATCAATAAGAACACTTGAAGTATTTTACAAGTTAGGTACATTATTACATACACACAGGATTTTAAAGTGTTGAAATAACTATTTTATCTCTTTATAAAACAAAAGACCCTGACAATTTACAGTAATATTAAATGACCTGAACAGTTTGTACATTATTGTATTATTGTTCATCTCACGTATATTAATATGTATCGGCATCTCGACATATGCTATATTAGACCCAGGGGAACCCAAAAATTTTCCACTCATTCAATTTTCTCTAAATTTGCAGTATGAAACAATTATGTTCAAATAATATTTTTAGAAAAAGTTTTGAAAACTTTCAACGTTAGATTTTTGGTTTATAGTTCACAGAAGCACCCTACCTTAGGAGTCTTAATTCTGTTCAAAAATCACCTTGAAGCGTATACTACTTACTGTAGATGTATAAGAATTGGAATAAAAAGACTGTAAATTGCCAAACGTCTTCATAGAAACTAGTAAACCTAGATATGAGAGTAAAATGATCATAAGCATGCATTAAGTGTTAATTTGCAGTAAAAAAAAATAAAATACATTGTTAAAACATTGCTGAAAACACGGCCTCATTCAATTTCTTCTAGATGAAAATACTAACATTCAATTTTCATCAAAAACTGGGAAATTAAAGGTAGTCCACGCATATGGTTCCTGTTATCCTCTGTTTTACATTAATGTCAAATTTTATAGAAATTCACCGTACCGTTTTTTTTTTTTCAAACTGTTAGGAAAACTGCATAAAAAGTATTTTGAACGTCAAGTAGAAAGAATTACCTCCCTTTGCAAATATCTTACTTTCATTTATTTTAATTTTTTAAAGATTTCATTTAAACCCTAGATATTCTAATGTAGGCACTTTTATAAAAGGAGTGCATACAGTTTCGTAATAACATGAATATCTTATTCCTATTTATGCTAAATATTTCATTTTTTGTTTTTGTTTTATTCTACCTTAATGTAACTTGATTTTTTAACGAAAGCAAAAACAAATCAGAGAATTGGTATCTTTGCACAGAACTTGATCGACTTAATAATAACGGATCGAACAATCAAACGTCCATTTTTACTTTTTTGATTCAAACAAGGCAAACGAATACCGAAGCAGAAAGGGAAGAAGGAAAATATATAAAATCAAAAATCCCAATAGCATGGCAATTAATATTTAACATAATTTGAGTCAACATAACAATAAGGAAAACAAAATAATAAAAATGAACAAGAACGCCACAAATTAAAGCACTAGCGGCATGAACAGCTACAAACTGGAGGTATAATCAGGGATTTCGGAAGGGTAACTATGAACTTCTCAATGAATGGCACCCGTCACACTGCCAGCAAAAAAAAACAAACAAACAAAACACAAAAAAACCCAATCTGTTGAAAGATCTGCAGAAAGGGAAGAAGGAAATTTGGCTAATTGGATAATATCATTTTCTTACCCTTACACAAAACCTATTAAAAACCAATGGTAATTATTACTTCTTTAAACTCGAACCGTGCCAGGGGAAAAGTATAAAAAAGCATCTTGGAATCTATTGAGTATTTTGAAAATAATAAGTACAAATCGCAAGCACAATCGTCAACTAAGAAAAAAAATGAAAAAATGATATAGTGATAATAAACAAAACAAAAAACTTAAGCACTGACAGTAGGAACTCCCAATGTAGAACATAGAGTATCACTCGGCATTCCGGAAGAGAAAGTATGATCTACTCTGCGTGTGAAAAGTCTGGTTTTATGTTTGTCAGTGTGCTAACTGAGTCAGGATCTACTCAAAGATATCTATTCTTTTTGTGAAATAGAAATATTGTTACGATCTGTCAAATCATGGTAGCGGCCGTAAAACTTCCGTAATGACTATTGCAACAGTAATTGTAAATAACTTGTGTACTTAAGTTTTCAAGACAGTAATATCGATCTGCTGCCAAATCGTTGTACAAACTATAAGAACAATGGCGAATGAATATAAACTCCATATGCCGCGGATGTGTGAATACAACTGCTCAAAAACGGGCATAAGAATGCGGAAAAAATTAATTTTTTTTCAAGGCTATATGAGATGGTAATGTCATCCTAAAGCATTTTTTCGAGGGTTTAATATTTTTTTGTATATGTATTAGTCTATATTTATCCATAGAAATAAACGACAGACTGTTTGTTGTTTTGTGTATTTATTTCAAAATATTTGTGATATAGTTATGTTTTTCTTTTTTTTGACATGAAAACTTTTCACATACTGACCTTTCATTACGCAAATTTGGTGAGTATAAGAAACGGGAAATACAACCAAAATATATACTTATCATTACAAAGAACTTTTCTTTTTTCTTACAAACATAGCATTATATATTATCCTATGCAAAATCGACGTAGTAATTTGGTCAGAAACAGTCTAGAATACTTTCGTATTTCCAACGAGAGGAGCGTTTTTAAGCAGACATAGACGTAGATTTATTAAACTAATAAAAGTGCCCAAAAGCTGAGCAGAGAAATTACAATGGAATCATACCTACATTACAGCACATTACAATACAAAGACAATGATTAAACATATATGATTATTTTGATTGAAATATAAATACAAATATTTATAAAAGAAAACACATAAAACAAAGCAACTAATGCAATATAGTGATAGCTGCCTGGAAATTTTAATAAATTATGTTTAGTTCATCAAATGGAGACAACTCTTATGCTTTAGATGTTAGACAGAAGAAAAAAAATAGTATATATATTTTATTTTTTTTTAATGTCAATAAGGACTCTCTTTTCTGAAATAGTTGTTTCAATAATTCAAATAATATTAAAATAATAGGTTTGTCTTCACTTCCAAGAATCCAAATGAATTTATTTCATCCGAGTGATTTTGGAAACATTTATCTACTCTACAAATTTGCTGAAATAAAGGTTCCCTTATATTCTGTAAACTAGGACACTTTACTAAAAAATTAATTTCATCTTCAACAGATAACTAAATACCGAAGTTACTGTGAATTTACTTTCTGCATATGCGCATTTCGACAACTTATGTCTCTTCAGTGCAGATAAAATCTAAACGTTTGGAAGACCATAAGCTCAAAGATGATTAAAAACTGATAGAGAACAAAAAACCAAATGTGATCTAAATGTAAAGCCAAAATCAGCTAAGGACAGAGCTTTGCACGAGGGAGATACTCCTTAATTTTCAACAAAATTTACAAAAATTTAGATATTTTAAGTTTCCAAAAATAATCGGCTTTCGGATCAGCCCCGAAGTACTGAATACTGGGCTGGTGAAAATCTTCGGGGACTAACAGTCCACCAGCAGTGGCATCGACCCAGTGGTAATAAATAACTAAATACCGAAGATTGTTGGCATAAATCAGATTGTTCAGATTGTTGTATCTGACTTTTTCTATGTTAAATTGATGTGAACTTATTCTAAATTTGGTCAAAAGTTGTCGGTCTTTCTCTTTTCCATATTTCCGATATTCTTCTGTTTTCAAAATGGTTTTGAAAGTGCGGTATGTTCTTAGCGTGTTACCTACCATTGCATTTCTCTTATTGTCATTAAAAAGTCCAGATAACCAAATTTGTTTGTTTAAGGGAAATTTTTATTTTACTTATTATAGAACCCTTTGACCATTTACTTGGATTTTTAAACAGATAGTCCAGTTTTAAATATATTCTTAACATTACTCATCTATGATTCTTTATTTTCTAAATCCAAGTTTTTAGATTCGACAAATGCATGATAGAGAATTGTGTCAGTATCCAATTTATTTTCTAAATAGCATGTTTAGGAGTATATACCTTAAAAATGGTTAAACCATTGTTGTGACGTCATTCTATTGTATTAACTGTGGATTCTTTTTCACGAACCCACGGCTTCCCCTCTATTGTATTCTCCAATTTAAAGTTTAAAACGTCCCGAGGGAAATGTATGTTTACAACATTTCACTGCGATCTGATTGTCCGATTAAGCGAAATAGTTTTGTTCGCATCGAGTGTTGTGATACCTTCGTTAGGCACAGATCTTTTTGATTTTCGGAGGGGGGTTGCTGGGATTTTCAACCGAGTATGGAAACGTTTAGGACTGCATGCTAGGAAATTTGTTGCTTGTTGGGCGAGTTCTTTTTTTTAATGGACAGCGTAGCATAGACCGGGGTCAGAAATCCCAGGCCCATCCCTGAAAATCAAATGTTCCGTGCTTTACTGGGTCGTTTATACCAACTTCAGTATAAATGTATATATTGTACTTGTTGTAGAAGCTGCCAAGATGGTAATTTATATTTCCTTTCAAGTACAACTAGATTCAAAATATGTATCTGATAAATACGCGGAAATGTTCTATTTAATTTCAAAAATACGCATTGGTTACATAAGAACTATATGTACAAAAACACGTCCTGTTCGAGTAATGGGGAAAACCCCTATTTGCGTTAACTTACACTATATTCCGACTTTTTCGTGTTTACTTAATTAAGTTCTATGTGAATCAAATAACAAACCTGCTTAAACAGGGGCGAACCTAGAGTGCTGCTCATGAGGGGGGACAACATAAAAAAAGATTTATTTTATAATATCTTACGAGTTCTCTCCAGTTATCAGTATTAGTTCAAAATATATACAAAATTCTGCATCCAACTGTGGTGAAAAGCACAGTTATAGATAAGGGGTTACCAACTGTGCTGTGGTGATCCGTTTCTTCAAGAATAAGAATATATGCATATAATAGAAGGATAATTAAATGAAATATCCGGTTTGTACACTTTTTTCATGAATTCATATCTTTCTGTACAACTTTGCTGCTTATTTGGACAAAGCAAAACCTTGAAATATCATTAAATGGGGGTAATAACACGGGATCCTCTCACTGAGAGACCGGAGCCCGTGTATGTACAGCCCAGATTCCTATGAGTGGAGCCCGGAGTCCTAGTGTTGGAACCCGAAGCACTTGTTTTAGAGCCCGGAGCCCTAGTATTTGATCCCAGAACCCCGTGGTGTAGCCCAGATCTCCATGTTCAAAAACGGTCGGAGCCTAGGAGACTGAAAGTTTTTGGCAATTCAATTCCAGGAGTTCATGACCTAAGCAAAGAAATAAAAGGACTTTAGAATAGTTAAGATTGGACGTGAGCTTTATATACCTAGTTTAATTATTTTAACGTGTTACTGTTTAGAAAAAGGTAACATTAGGCCATAATAAAAAAATATCCTGGATTCTCATCCCCTCTCGCCCCGATTTTTTGACACGCCCGTACAAAATTTATTTTGATTTTTTGGCAAATTTAGGTACATTTCTTATATATTATCACAAAATGATAAAAATATAAAATGAAATTGCCCACCCGCCCAAAATTTTGAGAAAAAAAATAGATGAGAATCTGTGAACTAGCTTATTATGGCAGTATATTAGAGTTTTATGTATGATCAGTACTAAAGTAGCCACAACGAAATTTGCCGCGACTTTTCTCCAAATATCTTTTTAAGTAAATGTTAAAGGATGACATGGCATACACCATTGGAAAGCTAATTATTTGCCGTTTGCTACCTTGCATTACCATAATTTTACAACAAAGGGTTAAAAGGTTTTCCATTACCCATCTATGTTATTTTAACAGAAAATTTGAGTCGAAAACAGAGGGAGTATACCTGTATTTATTGTTATAATGCCCTGGGGTCCAGCGATTAACCAAAACACGTGGGTCGGGAGTTAATCTCGATTGCGAAGCAAAAGATTAATTAAGTAATTACTTGATAAAGTGTCAACAAAAACTTTTTACCTGTAAACAAATTTATTTTAATAAAAGTAAATGGTAACTGGATATTGGTTCTGCAAATTTTATTCTCAGATTTACCTAAACATTTTTATGAAAATAAGTAAACAAAACAAAATTCTGTTTGTTCATTGGCCATCTGAATAAACAACAAACAAGCACCCTATATGCAAATAAGTAATCCGTCGGCAATGGATTTTGTGTCTTTTCATTGGTTCTTTGGTTTGCGTAAATCATTCATCAATCACTCCCACACCGAATTTCTCTAAAATTTGAGTGAAATTAACATTAAAGTCTATGGAAAATATTTTTATTTGAACTTTGATTATTTCGGTAAATATATCAAGAGTAGCGGCAAAAAATTAGAAAATGATGTATATATGTTTTATTGGGGTCTTATTTAAAACAAAATAGCTACAGCGATTTAAGCTGCGGCAAAATTCGTTGTGTGTACTTTAATGACACATAAATTGCCGAAATGGTAAGAATTGCTGAATGTAACAAAATGAAAAGAAGTGAAATATATTATAAAAACGTTGACAATTGCGAAGTCTTATTTTACAGTTCTTCAACTTCCTTTTATATTCATTGATATTCCCTAAATTAGAGTTACAGGTACGTGAATATTAAACTGTCATTAATTTGTCATTAATTTGTCAAGAAGTGACAATGTACCCTGAATATGACATTTTTAATAATTTGTTTTAATAAACATACCTTTACTGTTTTTGTTTTGTTCAATTTGAAAAAAGGTTACTAGTGCCAGGGGTACGTGCTCCTTTGGCCCCACTAAATTCCCTACTGTCTAAAAATTTTTGATGAAGTCTTTTCACCTGTTTCCATTGAAAATGTCTTTGTATGATGGAACATTATCAATAAGTAATATAATAGACGTTTCAAATACGTACAGCTTAGTGAATAGTTATTTTGTCAATTTTCTTCCATTTTTTTTTGGGGGGGGGGAGGTGGTAAAGATTCTATAAAATATACGAGTAAATATCATGTTTCTTTCCTTTTTAATTTTTTTTTTATTTCAAATAGGAAAAGTGACTCAATTAAACAAATATAACCAAAAATTACCCTCTTCTTTCCCCTGCAATTTCCTCGTGCATGTATTACCCTTGAGTTAAAAATATCAAAATGTGTTTTGACAAAAAGTATTTCATTATACAGACAAAACTTACGTTTTTCTCTCTTCTTCGTTCTTCTTTGATAAGGTTTAGAGGTTCAAAAGTATTCATCGACATTTTTTTCACTGAATTTAATGCCCTTTCGATTCACTTTGAAAAATACATATACCACAATTGAAGTTTATCTGAGTATTAGATATCGGTTAAAATCAAACTTGTAGAACAACCTTATCCATATAATCCTTCTTTGATACTGAGTGAACTTTCGTTTATAAAGACATTTATAGTACGAAGACAACAATGCAGTAATTAGATAGGCGATAATCATTTTAATCTCTTGATTACATAAATGTCTCAACAATGGTTTAAGTAAGAGAAACAATGACCAAGTGTGAATTCATGATAAACAATCCACTCGCCTCCGGCTCGTGGATTCTTTGTCATAAATTCACACTTGGCCATTGTATCTCCTTTACGTAACTTCCAATTTCTCCTCTACAATCTAGATTGGAAGATTTACTTCTGACCCCAAAAGCAAACTTGCAAAATTTAGTGTGGACCTTTTCTACAACTATGTTGTCCATTTCTTTGAGAAATGTTTCCCAGTTATGAAAAACGATGTATCAAATGATTGCTTATTGTATGAGCTTTACAAAAAACCCAAATTTTTACAATTTCGATGCCCAATACGTTCCACAGTGCCATTAAATGTACCCCTACCCTTATGAAATATTGAGGAAATTTTAGATATTTTCATTGAAATTGCGAAAGTTTGATGATCTAAAGAACCCGAAGTGCATCTCGATTCCCGATTCTGAAAATTGTTTTTAGTTTTTCAATCTATTTTCTTGAATATAAAACATGTTAACATAATGTTAACATATTTTTAATGACCAAAGTTTTATTTTCAAATAGACCAAATAAATGGATCTTTGAATATTTCCGATTTTGATTAAGTTTTGTCATTCTTTTGCCCAATATTACTTTTTAGTAAACAAATATCATTTAAAGTAGGTATCAAATGAAAGCTTATTATATTTGCTTTACAACTATTACAAATAATGGCCATTCTTATGTAATATAAACATCATACATCAATAAAACTTACCCCTACCCCAACAAATTTACTGTAAAATTGTCAATTTTTTGTCTATGTTCGCATAAAAATAACCAGAACACTCAAAATGTGTGTTGTATATGACAATGTTTCATAAATTATACCATGATTTCGTACTTTAACAGCCATTTGTTGACTTAAACTCAATATTTTGCCTGAAATTGACGAAAAATGGGAATTTTCAACATTTCAGATTTGCCCAAATTTCCTTGTTAAATCATTATATATGCCAAATCTGGAGGATATATCTGCAGATATGACAATTAATTTTCTAAGCGATACATTAGATGTCTGAAAACATTGTTTAGAAAAACAAGAAGTGTTTGATGTGACTCAAAATACCGAAAATCGTACCCCTACCCCAACAAATTTTCCTTAAAATTGTCAATTTTTTGTCTATGCTCGCAACAAATTAACTCAAACACGCAAAATGTATGTTGAATATGACAATGTTGCATGAATTACATTACGATTTGGTAATTTAACAGCCGTTTGTTGACTTAAACTTAACATTGTGCCCGATATTTATAAAAAATGGGATTTTTCAACATTTCAGATTTGGCCAAAGTTCACTGTTAACCCGTTATATATGGCAAATCTGGATGATATATCTGCAGATATGCCAATTAATTGTTCTAAGCAATACATGAGTTGTCTTAAAACAGTGTTTAGAATATTAAGGGGTGTTTAATGTGACTCTGAATACAGAGCATCTTAACCCTACCTCAACAAATTTTCCCCAAAATTGTCAATTTTTTGTCTATGTTCGCATAAAAATAACCAGAACATGCAAAATGTGTGTAATATATGACAATGTTGCATGAATTCAATCATGATCTGTATTTTAACAACCATTTGTTGACTTAAACTTAATATTTGGCCCAAACTGATGGAAAATGGGAATTTTCAACATTACAGTCTTCTCCAAAGTGCATGGTTAAATCGTAATATATGTCAAATCTGGGGATTCATCTGCAAATATGCCATTTAATTGTTCTAAGCAATACATAAGTTGTCTTAAATCACTATTTAGAAAAACAAAGACTGTTTAATGGGACTCTAAATACCGAAAAAATTACCCCTACCCCAACAAATTTTCCCTTTAATAGTCAGTTTTTTTGTACTATATTCACATAAAAATAACCAAAACACACAAAATCTGCATTGCATATAACAATGTTGCATAATTTCTATCAAGATTTGTCATTTTAAGTCCCACTTGTCAGCTTAAACTCAATATTTTGTACAGAATTAATGAAAAATGGGAATTTTCAGCATTTCAGATGTGTCCAAAATTCACTTTTAAAAAGTTATATGTTGCAAATCTGGATGATTTATAGGCAGATATGCCAATTCATTGTTCTAACCGATGTATAAGTTATCTTAAAACAATGTTAAGAAGAACAAGGAGTGTTCAATGTGACTCTAAATACCGAAAATGTTACCCCTACCCCAAGAAAATGGTGCTTAAAAATCTCTAGAATATGTATGTCTGTACATTTATATCAACAAAACATACTAATATTTTACTTTCTTTAAAAAAATGCATTTTGCAAATCGCAATATGAAATTTTAACGCCAAAATATGAGTAAAATTGTATATTTTGGGCGATTTTCGTGAAAAATTGGATTTTTCAGCATTTCGGAATTTTACAAAATTCAAAGTTGAATTGTTGTATGATTGCCCATAAAACACACACATGATCTTATTTGTGATATATTGGAGTCTCTGTGTATTTTGGTGTTTGAAATGATATGTTATTTGACCTTTATAAAATGTTTAAGCTTTCCAAGCTTAATAAAATGAAATAAATTGTGTTGAATAATTGTGGTAAGGTGGTTATATGTTTGTATTTTATGAGACTGTAGTTATTCTAAAATGTTTAAAAACATATTTTCTTATGGCTTAGATATAATGAAAGGATATCTAATCAACATTTTCAAGTTACATATCAATTTCATGAAGTATTTGCATCTCAAAGTCAAAACAGCAGAAATTCTGAAAAACGGAAAATTCCCATTTTGTATACAATTTCGAGCAAAAGAGTCAAAAAGAGACCTCTTAAAAAGTTTAAATCTACTTAAATGATCTTCTGCATGTCAGCTTTCGTAAAATAAACACTAGAATTCCAATAAAACATTATTCTTTAATCATTTAGAGCCTGAATATTTCATATTTTCCCTTAATTTTTTAGGGGAAGGGGTGCTAATTTTGACATTTCTGAACCTACAATACGTCTGAAACTAAAATGTTTGCACACGATTTGTTGCTAACATATCATACATCATTATTACATCGGCAATTATTAAATATATATTCAGATTTTTACGACCATAAAGTCAGAAAGTCGAAATTGTGAAGAAATTTAATATTCCGAAAATTCCCATTTTTCAAAACTTTTATACCGAAAATCAAAAATTAATGGTTTTATTTTCCATCATTGTATCACAACTGATAAGTTGGGCATAAAAACTAGATCAAATGATGAGGGTTGTTTATCTGAAAGGAATTGACAGCCTAAAATTGTCATTTTCGCTATTTTTTTGCAGGGGGAGGGGTACATTTTTTGTATCCCCAGGTCATAAAAATGGCGTAAAGTGCCCAAACTTGAGTTCATTGTAAAGAATATTAAATTAGCTTTAATTTGGTACCAAATTTCAGTACATTTTACTTATCATTACTTATCATTAAATAATTATGGAGCTTACATGTAAAAGATGAAACTTAGGTTAAAACGAAAATACAATAGTTTTTCGTGGTGTACTATAAAAGTGGCCCTATACTGTCTATGCGTCCAGGTTATGTTCGTGTTAAGATGTTTTATTTTGAAGAGGGGATATAGGAGGACTGAAAAAAATTGGTCTAGATGGGAAGTGGGGGTGCACGGAAAGTGATTTCAGCCTATGGCCTAAAAACTTTCTTCATTATTTTAATTTTTTTTATGAGAAGTACCCCCCCCCCCCCCCCCCCCCCCCCNGTACCGCCCAATTTCAGACCCATAAAATAAAACTGGCCTTATGGTATGGTTATATAGATGTAACATCGTAGAGATGCTAGATTTTTCATCGAGGGATTTCGTGAGTTTAAACAATGCCTTCATGTCTCTTTTATAGAGGTCTGCTTTTGCATATGAAAATGAACCAGAGGCACAAAATGTTATGCCAAGGTAAACATATTTCTGCACACATTCTAAGATTGTATTGTGAAATTTATATTAATATTCTTATTTCTACCGGCTATGTTAAATACAATTTCTTTCGTTTTATGAAAAAAATGATATTTAAGCACCAATATTCTGTAAATTTATGCAGACTATTTATACATTTTTGCAAGCCCTTTATACTAGTAGATAATATAACTAAATCATCTGCATACATCAGACAGTGAAATGGTTTGTATTAAGTATAACAGGATCACTTTCTGTATTGTAATATGTTGGTAAATCATTCAAGTATAAATTAAACACATTTGGGCTCAAGTTTTCCCCTTGTCTAACACCTATTTTTGATTTGAAGAACTCAGTACGACAATTATTAGTTTTCACACACAGTTCTGTATTCTTGTACATAGATTTTATTATTTTATAGAATTTTTATCCAACCCCAGCTCTTTTTAATTTATATAGAAGTCCTAAATGCCAAACAGAGTCGTAAGCTTTTTTAAAATCAACAAAACATGCATATAGAGGTTTTGACATGTTTCGAACATATTTTTCGATGATTGTATTAAGTGCAAACATATGATCTGTCGTACGGCAACCCCTTTTAAACCCTATTTGCTCTTTGCTCTTTGCATATATAAGTACTTAACAACGTGGATGATTGATGAATGTAATCAAAATAACTTTACTAGTCAGGGTTCAGAGATAACATACAATGTATACGTTCCTGTGACTAGGGAAGATAATGGTACATGGTAAGTAAATAACTATTACAACACGGACTGTAAATACGTCTTTTCCTAGCAGTTGTCAGCAACTTCTTCTTCTCTCCTTATCGTCGCATAAGCAGTGAAAAATGTAAAATGAAAAACGTGAATAATCAAATACCAAAATAAATGTAATTTCAATATTTGGGAATGGCCGTTTTGTCAATTTATAACTGCTCAGCACAGATCAGATCAAATGATCAACCATATTGGAAGACCTTTATCTGAAGTATGTATAAAAGCTGATAGAGAACAGTTAATCAATACGATCTGAATGGCAAGCCAAAAATAGTTAGGGACTTAACACGAGGTAGAAACTTTTTTTAGTTTTAAACAATATTGAATGTTAATGTTAATGAAAATAAAAATAAAATATCATTTAGCCTTTATTTCATTACAAAATAGAAGGGCGGATACAAGGCTAAAATAGATCAGTAATGAATATTAAAATATGTAGTAATGAAAAGATATCAATTTAAATGTTGTGAAAATATAATTTCTACACCAGAGATAGTTAATTTTTTTGAATTTTTAAACGCGAGGTTTGTCGAGCTTATCGAAGATGTAGAAATGTCGTTTCTCACCGGATACGATTTTGGATTTTATTTCTCTAATGATTTCAAGGATATTTTGGACAAAAAAATGACTCCCTTTTCTGACGATCGGTAATAAATGTGTTCTTTGAGCGTAACGTCATTAGGCAAGGTCGCCTTTTTCATTCCGTCACAATGGTAAAGTCGGAAAACGGCAAACATATTTGACCTCATAACTGAATTTTAACCAATGAAGTATTGAGAACACTTTATTCACAGGTTTGTTAACATTTTGATCTCCTATGACCTGAAATTGACGAGAACGTAATAGAAATTAGAGAAAATTACTTTTATTCGTATAATATATGATAAACTTTCTTGTACAAACATCTAAAAATTCAGATACTATCATTTACATCTCGCTAGTTCTGTTGAAAGCAGCTTTCTAGCTTCAAATACCAAGAGCAAGTACATTTATGAGAAAACATCCAATGACATAAAGATATTAATTAGAACAAGTTCATTTTATTTGTTCTATTGAATCATGATGAAAACGTGGAAGGAATGTCAATATTTAGGTGGTCCATAGTAGCCTGGAGGCTGTGGAGGTGGATAGGCCATATTCTGTTGAGGCATGCCTGGTTGTGGATACTGGTTGTACATTGGCTGTGGTTGAGCTGAAAATACATGGATATAATAATATAAACATCCAGTTTGAATTTCATATGTTTTTTTTATAAATATAAGATGTAATTACACGATTTCCAATATTTTCTATGTACAATTCAGCGTCATAAAATGTATATTTCTGTTCATTTTTCAAAAAAGTGATATTACTCGGTGAATAGTTCAAAGGCTATCAACCCCAACCGACCAGTGGATAGCACTATGATGACTTTTCGCGGGCTTTTCAGTGACGGCGTTCAATGGGCGCGTCAGTTCAGCACGACTGACATTTTTAATCATGATGTGATTTAGAAGACTCATTTAAAGCACACGGTTCTATTCAGTATAATTAAACACTTATTTACTGCTTATTCGAACAATAGCAAGTTATGGTTCCACCGCGTCGGGAAACTAGTTGTGTCTCGTTGAACCATGTTGCAAAGTCTCAAGCCGGTGCTAGGGGCTGTCTGGAACTTACTATGAGGTATGAGCAAGGCTCATTGTTGAAAGCCTCATGGTGACTTCAAGATGAAGAATAACAATGAAAGCGATGTTGCATTGATACATGTAACTTAACTACCATGTATTTTCAGAAAGTCATGTGCTTACTCCATATCCCTTCATTATTTATTAAATACCTTCGGCTTAAGCAGTATCAGTTAGATGTTACAGTCTGTAAATCTGGATACAGACCGGCAGTGTTTTTACATAAATATTGTATTTTAATAAAAGACGATCCAAGTACTTGTGACAAGTTAATTTCTTGTGAATAAACAGCAATACACAAATCATATGACAGTAATGCTTACATTGATACGAATGGTGGACAGTGGTAACTGTAGTCGGCTGAGTTGTAGTATGAACTGTCACGGTTCGTTTGTGTTTGTTATAACAAATAACAATGATAACTATCACAACAATGGCTGTAAAAATAATACAACCAACCACTGCTCCAGCTATTGTAGACCTGAATACAGAAAAAAATCACAAATAATGGTAAAGTAGCAGGACAAAGCAATATTTGAAGACAAAAAATACATATATACACATGTGATGTACATACTTACGAATCGGTTAAAACACATTTTCAAATAGGATATAATTTCAAAATAACATTGAACTTGATTATTCTTTATTTAGGGGCCGACTCCGACCTGCCGTTGGATGTGGGGTTTCCTCTCCGTTCATTGAAGATCTTATGGTGGCTATGAGCTGTTATTTATTCCCCTTTGGGTCATTGTGTCTCTTTGACACATTCCCCATTTCCCTTCTTTTTCCAATTGTAAGGAAGTATTTAACATCTTTTGCATATGAGAGTATTTTAAGTCAATTTTTTCTGCAATGGTAAATGATAAATATACAATTCGCCACAATCTTTGTATAATTATGTCGTATTTGGATATGTAGTTTTCATAATTGTTCTTGCTTTTTTGGGCTGCAAGTCTCAACTGGTCGTAGCAACATATGTGCGTTAGACGTTACGCACGATGTTGGTGACACTTAAGCAAATAGGCAATCAAAGAGTGCTTTAACTCAGCATTAATTTTAATAAGACAAAGTGGTAGAATTTTAGTTTTATTTATATTTTTCTCCTACAAATTTAATAAATTAGGGGAATGAAACACATCTCGCTTTTCAAATAACAGATTATTAGCCGTCAAAAAATGCAAGAATTTTCCATTTTACATATGTAACGCGTTACATTTTCCGAAGAATGATTTCATTTTTTTTATTGGGTTTTTCTTTTTTTGGTTTTTTCTCCCTAATTAGTTAAAGTTGACAGATTTTATGTTTTCCTAACATTTTATCAAAATTCCGTTATAAAGCCTTTTCTGGGTTGTATGCATCTAGTAATACATAATTATCTGATATGTCCATATTTGATTTTTTTTAGCTTGAGTAATAGTAACTATGTTGTGTTTTATTAGCATATATGTATCTTTGTGATCGACAGCTCTGTTTTTTTTTATCTCGTAAGGTTGGTCTGTAATAAGCAAGGAGCCTAGTCTGCTGATAAAACACTGTAGCACTACGGAATGATAATAAAATTCAAAACTTCCCGAAGCGTTTGGTAAAGAATCACCATGGATTTCCGTAGACATCGGCAGTATCAGTGGGAGGCCAGTCTGATTCTAAAATCTTCAGGTCATTGGATCCCAGAGGCTGAGCCAATTTAACGGAACCATGAAGATTATCTGGTCAATATCCTCTATTACGTAAAGAATGAAAGTTACGTCCCAGTTCTTCTGGATTATTTATCAGTTTTTGACACTTTTTAACAACATCTCCGTAAAAAACGAGGATGAGAAATGTCCATAGTAATAAGCTGTTTGCGAGTCGCATTATATTTAGATATTAAATGTTCATATCTTCTATACAACTTTTTAAATGTGTTTTTCAATCTATGAAATCTGTAACCATGACGTAAAAGTTTGGCTGTGATAGTAAGGTTACGTTCATTAAAGTCGTTAAGAGTTGAACAGACGCGTGCGAATCTTTGAGATATATAAATCCCGTATGATGGAGCTACAGGAACGTCGCCATCAAGAGAAAGGAAATTAGTAATAGTGAAATCAAAATCATCCCTTTTATCATAAATTTTAGTTTCAATTTTCCCAGAGTCAACGATGATAGTTAGATCGAGAAATGGGTAGAATTTAGAATCATTGTTTGATATATTAAGATTCAGTTCTTGTGGGTAAATGAGGTCTTCATAGTCTAAAAACTAGGCATTGTCAATAGTAAGAATATCGTCGATGTAACTGCTGTTATCGTTGAAAAAAAAAGAAAAAAGAAAATTGAAACAAGTTGATTGCTGTTTTGTATGGTTCCATCCTGTAGTTTTTCATAAAGTCCCGTTCGAAACAGAACATGAAAAGATCTGCCATGAGATGTGCACTATTTGTACCCATGGGAATTCCAATGATCTGTTGAAAGACGATGTTGCCAAAACGAACAAAAATGTTGTCTGGCAAAAGATTCAGTGCCTTAATCATGTCATCGCAAGTCCAGGAACAATGATTTTTGTAAGTGATGTTAGAGAAGAATCCTTGCTTTTTATTGCAACGAATGACCTGTAGACCAGAAAATTTGACAGACTATTTAATAAGTTGTCCCAATTTAGATTTAATCAATTCTTATGGAAGGGTTGTATAAAGTGTAGAAAAATCAAAACTGTCAATAGACGGAATTTGTTTTTTATTGATTTTAGTTTATATCTAAGACTTCAATAGAATTTTTTACCGCTCCAAAAGTAATTTACACCAGAGTTTCGATAAGTTTTTTCACAGTATTTGACAACTTACTCTTTAAAACAGGTGAATGTACTGGTTAAATGGATGGATAAATAAGTGGTAGAACAGTTACTCGATGCCAAAATAAAACGATGTTTGTAGGGATGTTTGTAAAGCTTAGGGAACCCAGTACATAGTAGGCAATGTGTTATCTTTAGGTGGAACATGGAGCATATCTGTAAGAATGACACATAGAGCAAAAATAAAATAAAAAAGAATTTTTGATACACAAAAAGATCATGTTGTAAGAAATCAAAAAAGGTTGTCATTTTGTACGTGGAGTGTCTTTGCTGAAGCTTGCATTGCCTCTAATGCAAATATTGTTTAATTATTTGATATTTGTTAAGAATTCGAATTGTAAAAAAATGAAACTGGGGTCCATAAAGTCAGGAATCTTATACACTATAAGATTAGTATACAATTTATGACACTTATATACTACTTAACAAAAGTGTTTAATGTATTCAACGTCAAAATGTTTATTCAAGTTTTAAATCAATTCCGAAACGGATACGATGAAAATCCGGTATTGTAATTTTTTCGCCCAATGATCGAGTTCGCCGTTAACAGATTGATAATTTAAATGGTTTGATGTCCATTATTGGGACACTTAATCATGTAAACAATTTGCCATCTTAAAAAGTGGCAAACAATGTCTCATTTCAATGCCCCGTTCAATCCAAAATCAATGTTGACAATCACTTAGCGCAGTCAGACCGTTGATCTTGATTTTTACCCTCGAAATGCAATGCTATGTGAAAAGAAGAACAAACTAAAGACTATCAATCAATCGAAAGAAAACATGCTCATCAAACGATAAATCACGTGGCAGCAGGTCCGGTGAGACGTCACAACGTCAAGATCGCATAACATGCGTTTTACCGTTATGAAATCGGTAGTTGATAACGGAAAATAGGCGCGAAGAAATCATGGTCGACATAGCAACAAGGATTTCACTTCGGCCGGTTCGAAAATGTAATGTTTTGGTATTTGAAACCTTACAATATCTAAATTGTTGTAAATTTTGTTGAAAACTAAGGAGTTTCTCCCTCATGCAAAGCTCTGTCCTTAGCTGATTTTGGCTTTACATTCAGATCATATTGGTTATTTGTTCTCTATCAGTTTTTACACATTTTTGAGTTTATGGTCTTCCAAACGTTTAGATTTTATCTGCACTGAAGAGACATAAGTTGTCGAAATGCGCATTGGCAGTAATTAAATTCACAGTAACTTCGGTATTTAGTTATTTGGTAAAAAGAAAATTTGGACATACTCACTATTTACGCCTGCAACAGAAATTACGGATAATGACCTTGACCGTGACAGGAAATGGTTCAGAAATTGTAAGAGAAATTATTTCGGGGATAATGTTAACTCTTACAAGCAAAAAATACATTTTGTATTTTACGAAAGGATATGGAGTAAATGAACATGAGACCATAACGCATATTTTGTGTACGAGTTATGGTTTTTCTGCTAGAAAGTAACACATTATTTTTGATAAAATCTGTGTATCGTTTCTTTTGTTGAGTAGTATATAGAATAAAGACATTTGTAAATTCTTAAAATCTACTTACGCTTCTGGCTCACATTTGTATCCATAGCCACGACGGTAACCATAGTAATAATAATAATAGTAGCAATACTCCCCAACCACAGGCACAACTGTAAAAAGTTGAATACTAGGGTTGTAGTTTCACACAGGGCCACAAAAAAAAATAGACATAAACTGATAGAGCGTGCAAGGGATAATCAAATATTAGTATTAAATGGTCATTATTGAAACAACAAAATTTCAAATAACACGAAATTTAATTTTCAATATGACAATATAGAAGTGTTGTATTTCTTAGGTACATATCAAAGCATGTGTGGAGCAATTAAAAAGGGTTTTTAAAAGCCTGCAGATAACAAATAACTGAGAAAATAACGTCATCAAAATACGTTTTTTTTATAGTCCATTGTGTATGACCTTACCGGTCTACTAGTTCCTCCCCAGGCCATAACAGATTAATATACAATAGTATTGTTGGACAATTCAAAAGGATCCTGATTGTGTTGATTAGTTAACAAAAGCAACCCACCAAAAATTTTTTCCAATCTATGTTTTAGTCCAGCAATACCAGTTGCTCAAAAAATAGGTACAGCTTACTCAAATTGTTAAATTGGTTACACAGGAACTAGTAGACCGGTAAGGTCATACACAATGGACAATAAAATAAAAGATGAAAGGAAATGAAGTAATTGCACATTTGACAAAGTAGCCACTAATACCTGGTAAAACAAAGCAATGGAACAATTTTATTTTTGTTCTTCGATTTGCAGTCACCATACAGCCTTCAAAAATGTATTTTCCTGATACATAATGGTAAGTTCAAGTCAGCCATTTGCACTGGTTTGAGTGGAATTGATTACTAGTTGTCGAACAACGCTACCTCCATGTTTCTTATTTCTCATGGATGTAGATCTGTCAACAAACATAAAATTAGCCGTTATTAGTGTCCTTACAGTCGCAGTTCTTGCAAGCCTCGTTTTCTGAATTTTCTGATGATTTTGTATCATCATATACCAATTACTAATACCTACCCGTTACATCTAAAGTACAAACATGCTTTATTAAGAAAGATAAAAGAAATCATCACCATGATCGAAGCATTAGAAGCAAACAAACATTATACGCATCAGCCACAGAACAAGCGTTCAGAAGTAAAATTACCAAGTCCCCCAACTTCAGACTGCTACAGGCATTAAGGCCCATGTGTAACTAAATATACAGAATAAAAATATATAAGGATATCGCAAAACACTAAAATGTTCTTTAGAAAAACGAAAAGCTATCTACAGCATACTATATTTTTAGATGAAAGTGGGTCGGGAAATTCTAGTGAACTAGAAAACCTTGGAACTGACATAACTGTTTTTGGATTACCAATATTTTACATTGATTAGTTGATTAATTTGAGTTTTACGTCCAACAATATTTCAGCTGAATAAATACAAAACAAAATGTTATAAATCAATTAAAACTTTTATAAGAATCAAGAAGTTGAAGTGGAATATCGGCAGTAGTATACCAAAAGAACAAAGGATTGTGTTGTATTTACAAAATTCGAAGTCCAAAGACATGGCCATGGGTATCAACCTATACTTTTTGGTACAGACGTTTGGATGAGATTTTTACCCCCACCCATTTATATAGTCAATATTTTGGACAACCACACCCATTCATATATCTCCACTGCAGATCCTGACCCAATCAAATGATATGTCGTATGTATTAATTAGAATGATTGCTTCGTGTGCAAAATCTGCACACTGGACATTGTCATTTTGATTTAACTTATATTTGTTAATTTATTCTCAATAATTAAGAATTAATGTTACACCAACATGAATTTATTAATGACAAGCCAAATTATCTACTCATAGACATAACAAACTGATGTAATTTGCAGCCAATTGATATATTTGACCCGTTCCAACGCTAGATCTGTGTTTACCAAAAAACTGGAAGAGAACCCTCTCCAAACCCCTCCCCCGGGACTTGAAAAGCGGACAATAAAGTAGGTTTATCATCTAATAATTTATTGTCCAGCAACTGATATGACATAAGTTTTCTAAAGTTTCTCCTGTATAAACGGAACATACCAAGACAATCCGTATTAACAAAAACTTATTTTGACATTGAAACAAAAGTTATTCCCAAATATTTCGTCCAAAACAATTTTCATTTTAATCTCTTAAATAAAATTAACAAACTTACCACTGAAAACTAAATTAATAAGAAATAACTGAATTATTTGACAAGTACGAAACATATTTGTAGTTTATCCACCACATACAACTATTATAGAAGTTTAAACTAATTATTTTATCAGACTATAAAACATATCTTATGAATATTTACCCAATGACCTGAAAAGACAGGTTGAATTCAAACAATACACATCTCGTGATTATTTATTTTTTGGCATCACAACTACATTTGTCTTTATAGATCTACTAAAACCATTAAATTACGAAATACGTAATATGTGTGATATAAGATGATAATATTACTGTTTTTTTTCTGTATTGTGCTTGTTATTGGTCCGAGGATGGCTGTATTGGCTAAAATAGTGACAAAGCCAACAAAAAAAACTTTAATTATATGGTTTTTTTGTTAATTATTTTTATACAATATATATAAAAAACACAAATTTTTTGACAATTCTATATTCAGTTCTATAATAACGTAGTTGATCATTAGCCAGTTTTCAAAATAGTTCAAACTGGAATTTTCAAGGTAATAATTAACAATACTGATATTCCTGAATCTTACAATCAAAATGGATGAAACGTTCATTACTGAAGCAAATTCTTTGTTCGATAATAGCTAGGTTTAACATGCTCAACGAAATGTCACAGAGTGTTGAGATAGGGCGACAATAAGATCATGACGTCCGTCAAAAACAAGCAAATTCAATGCGACAGTATATCGAATACAGAAAGTATTGTCATGGTAAAGCTAACTACACCTCAAAACAAAGACTATTCTACCAAAGCAGATTTATCTGCTCAAAGCCATACCCCACCCCCATCCTAAGACTAGGGAGGTTTTGGTGCCCATAAACCGGTTCAACCCTAGCGTTGGCTTCTGCTAGTGTCGGTATCGAGTCCAGATGTCCCGAGTTCCTATCGTAGTTTACGTTTTTCTTTTGTCTAATTTTTGTTTTTCCTGTGTACTTCCCTAGCAGATTGTGGCATGTAAATGTAATTTTCAGCCATAGTAGATGTTTCCTGCTGTCCCTTTTATTTCATAGTTCTTTTCTTGCTTATTTTTTTTTTACAAAAACTGTTGGTTTCATCTCTACTATCTGACACCTTTCTATATCGACTGATAAATCAGTGAAGGACTTCAATTTACTTCCTGACCAACAGTATTTCAGTCATAATACTACAATTTCCAAAACGTAAATCGGCTGTTGGCATCCGACAAACTGTTATTCTTTTTTCTTATTGACCTATGAGCATTCTCCTGATGTTTGGCCTCTTGTTAGTCGTACTGAAAAACAATAATTAAATCCAAAACTAGAAGTGCTGTTGTCCACGTGGCCACAAATGAATACCCCCGCTTCCTAAGGGGCATACATTTCATTAAACAGTGCCAAGACCAAATTTTAAATCATTCCCACTCATAACTTCCAAGTAAAATGAGGCGAAAATTTCTCCTCCAAGGTGGGATATGGTCAAACTACAACATATTGGCAAACAGAAAGTAGTAACATGGCAGCCTTGAAAATGTCTTACATGCTACAACTCATTATATTAATGCGCCAGACAAAATTTGAAATAAATCCCACTCATACAAGCCAAGTAAAGGGCGACGAAAATTCTCATCCAAAATGGGCTATAGTAAAACTTCAACATAACAGCAAATAGGAAGTGGTAATTTGGCAGACCTGAAAATGACTTACATTAAAACTCATCATAATTAAGCTTCAGACCAAATACCGGTATGAAATCAATCCTACTTATACAAGCTAATACAACTACGACGAAACTTTCTCCTTCATAGATAGTTATAGAATTGGCAAACTGGATGTACATGCACAAAAGAATTGTAAATGGCTTACACATTACAACTTATTAATATAAAGCTCCAGACCAAATTTGAAATCATTCCCACATATATAAACCAAGAAAACTGACGAAAAATTCCCATACAAAGTGGGTTAAAGTAAAACTTTAATATATCGGGAAATAGTAAGTGGTAACACGAAAGTCCTGAAAATTACTTATACGATAAATACACGATAAAATACACGTTACAACTCATAATAATCAAGCTTCAGACCAAATATGTAATCCTGCCTACTTATACATGCTGACAAAACTGTGAAGAAAAGAAGTATGGCCATTTAGGCGTGAAAATTTTTCCTATATTACAATGTAGGTCATTTTTAGAAAATGTTCAAATGTTGTCAAAAATCGTTAAGGGTGGTCCCTGGTATGAGTAGTTATTAGAAATAAAATAACTGTATGCGACACTTGTATATTTTCTATGGAAAGCCGTTGTGGAATTTATTCCCTATTTATTGATATCTATAAATGAATTATAGATATTAATAAATGATTTATAGATATCTATAAATCACTTTTAAATATCAATAAATCATTTATAGATATTAACAAATAGTGCGAATTATAAATATCTATAATTCATTTTTTAATATCTATAATTCAATTATTGATATCTATAATTCGACACTAATTATAGATATCTATAATTCATTTTTAAATATCTATTATTCAAATATCCATAATTCGATTTATTGATATTTATAATTCAAATCTCCATAATTCGATTTATTGATATCTATAATTCAAATCTCCATAATTCGAATTATTGATATCTATAATTCAAATCTCCATAAATCGCCCCTCTGACACTGATCAATAATCGTATTAATTATTGTATATGAAATGAAGAGTTCAGCTTATTCTGATTATTTTTTAATATCTATAATTCAATTCTAATATCCATAAATCGCCTCTGTGACATAGATCAGTTCTCACAAAGTAAAAATGTATATTATAAAAAGAGTTCAAACGACCTCGACTTTTTAAATATCCATAAATCGCCTCCACGACACTGATCATTACCTGTATTACTTTAAACGCATAAAAGACAAAGAATTTAACATATGTTTTTATATCTAGCGAACTATTAAATAGTGCTTTGAATAATTTAAGAAACTGTTTAAACATGTAACCGAGTATATATTGTGAATGTTTGTCTAAAGAAATACAAAAAAAAACAAAAAACAAAAAAAAACAAAAGCAGTTGCAAGAAAAAAACTTTAATAATTGACTTAAATAAAACTTAATATATTGACCTTATTCTTGCATTCTGAAAGGTCACAATAATTCTTGTTTTATTCCCTTTATCTCTGCCTTATATATTGTGTAAAAACGTACATTGCATTATGAAACATTTATATATTGCGTAGTCAAAAATTTAATTTCTTTTTAGCATAAATATGATTGGTAAAATAGATTTTAAGTCTTCAGTTTAAACTTAATAATAACAATTGACCAAAACAATTCAAGTTTTTTGAAAATTAAACTTGATTATAACACTTTGAAGGAGTTTATATGATCTGAAGTTGAAAGTTGATGTCTTTTTACCATGAATATGGTTGGAAGAGTAGATTTTAAGTCTTCGGTTTAAACTTTATTATTGAAAATGACCAAAACAATCCAATTTTTTTGAAAATTTTAATTTTTTATAAGCATTCGAAGGAGTTTATTTGTTGCGAAGTTAAATTTTAATGTCTTTTAAGAATGAGTATGATTGGAAAAGTAGAATTTAAGTCTTTGGTTTAAACTTAATTATTAAAAATGACCAAAACAATTCAAATTTTTTTATTATTATACTTTATAATAACATTTCGGAGGTGTTTATATGTTACAAAGTTAAATTAGCATGAATATGGTTGGAAAAGTAGATTTTAAGTCTTGGGTTTAAACTTTATTATTGAAAATGACCAAAGCAATCCAATTTTTTGAAA